>JABASD010000065.1:0-135908 GCA_019776165.1 Pogonognathellus flavescens | reverse complement strand
GTGGAAGTAACCATGTCACAGTTAGTGTTACCGTGTCATAGTTCACAACACAATGTCAATGTTCGCTTCGTTACTTCTTTGGACCGTTGCAAATGGTTTATTATATTTCGCAGTCAAGTACAAGTACAACTCCTATAAGGCTATACAAATACAGGACTAAACAGTAGGAGGAGAAAAGGAATTCTTCGAGTTACACTGTGTGTATAAATATCTGTACACTGCTTGTAGATACAGAGTTCGATAAGGAAATAATTATACTGCCGGTATTATGTTGCAATCTAGATACACATCTGTATAAACTGTTTAACGTGTAGGTATTAAGTAGCATCTGTATTTTAGAAGGCAAGACGTATACTAAGCCTAGTGATATGTAAATCCTATATGGGGATGAAGCCATGATTGCAATATTTAGAGACGTAATTGTATTTGAGTGTGACTAGATAAAGTAAAGTAGTGTGTTGTGTGGTACATTGACTGACAGAATGCGCATCACAATGTGTCTGGCTGTCATGGGTTGTCAATTGTCATTGCCATGTCATCATCAGCTTGAGGCATTCTTTTATGTCTTTATGTATAGCCCCTGTTGTTGGTGTCTGTATAAATACAATAAATTCTTGAAGTGTATAAAGAATGAAATAAAACCATCATCATCCGCGTGTGTGTAAAGTAATAGTAGCAGTGGAGTCGTAGATAAATGCAATCACCAGCGTGGCAGCAGAATAATAATAACATGACGAGCTTTTGTGGAAAATGTGTGTTAAAGTTAAAACCGACATGGGAAATAGTCAGAACTCAGCACTACACTTTAGTTTCCTTCCCAGGCCTACACGCAGTCACTATGTCGTTATTCCATGTTTTCAGCAGTTACAAATACTTTTTTGTGCAATTCTGCTCTAATTTACATTCACATCGCCACACTTCATATATAACGCTCAAGTATAAGGTAAATTACTAATATCCGCAACAGATACACTCTGAATAAACTAAACAACAAATGTCATAATGACAGTTAGTAATTTTTGCAAGAAAAACAAATCGGAAAAGCAAGTTTATTCGTTTAATTGCCAGCGAGGCGATGTGAGTATTAGAGGTGATGTGTTACTTGATTGCTTTGCTGTTATCATTACCTTATTTCACGTTGTTTACGTATAAAACTGTGAAAAACTTGTATTTGTTGTTGTCTGCATGACTTACATGTGAAATAATAGGCCTGAAAAAAGTTTATACGTGTACTTGTAGCATAGATGCGAACTATACCTTGTTTTCCGTGTAAAGAAGGGTATATACTTGTTGTGCCAAAATTTACCTTGTGTATTTACCTACGTGTCGACTGGTTCATAAATAATAACTCGCATCTCTCGACATAATTTTGCGTGCAAAACAGTAATTTTGTGCTACATTATGTAGGACTACCATCGTAAACTTATTTAGTTATGGCCAAGACTCCTACTTACATTGTTCCTGCGATATAACAACATTATTCCATTTGAACGCTTAGACTGACGGCGACAACAACACCAGTTTAGTTGAATAATCTCTATGGGATGTGTTTGCGTTAAGGAAAGTGTGTTGACGATGTGAAGATGAATGTTAACCTTGTTGTTTTACTTATACACATCTTCATGTCCTGTGTTTTGTGCTAGCTATACATACTGTGCATAAAGTATGACAGTACAAAACTCTTGTGTATTTTTATTATTGCCTTATTTAAGCTGTCCTTCCCCATTGGGATTAATCTAAATAATCTTTTAATGGACTTTCATACTTTTAGTGTACATGTTTGTTATTTTCTACCATGCGAGTTAAAACAACTTTTTGGTTTCATTTTCATATAGACGAGAACAACTTTAAGTTAGAGTAGTATTTTGTGTCTCTTTTCCTTATTTTTAATTTAATATAAAGCGATGAGCTACTATTAAAAAGAGAGAGAGAAAAGCTTTCAATTCATCATTATAAAAACAATTAGAGCATTGCCTTATGAACTTATTCACTGCAGACGCATTTTGTGTAGGCACTGACTGGTACTACCTTGCATACAAATCTGTGACGAAGACGAATCAGAAAGTACGCAATAAATAATAAATTTGTATTCGAGGAAATCTTGAGAGCGAATCTTAGAATTAATTAGTATTCCTGATGGGTGCACTATGAGATGTTTTCACAGAAGAAGGTTATAGAATCACTTTTCGTTTAATGGACTAATGATTCTGAGTTGTTCGATCAGTTTTTAAAAATACTCCGATTTTGATCTGCTGTCAGCGATAGTCTATAATTATTTAAAAATATTTTTCTTTAATCAAATGATTAATATCAGGTTCTAATCTTGAATGCAGTAATTAGGGTAATTAAACTCAACCATTAACCCACCGACTCGTAGATAATCGAGTTTCATTCTCCTTCCACATTCTCTTAGTATGTACAGATAAGTCTCCTGAACGATACGGCTATCAAAATTGTATTTAACTACTGATATACTACAGTAGGCATGTAAAAAAAGTTTTATATCTATGTGTGTTTAGTTCCACTACGAATATAAACAAGAAAATTGCAGCGATAATATTTGCACATTAATATTCACAAAGAGGTTGCACCACCGAGTTCCTTTAATTTTGAATTTTTGTTTAAATTAACTTACCAGGGCAGTTTAGTAAAAGATATTGAACAATGTTAATTATAAAGTTGTTTCGTACTACAAGAACTAATCCTCACACGTACACAATAATTGCCTCTTCCCTTGAATAAACTTCCGTGAGCATTAATAAAGCTTAATGCCTAAGTGCTCTATCCAATCGTGACAAAGTACATTGTACTGATCCTGATGAGCCGCCATACCACACAACCACACCGCTCCTACTGAATTCCTGTAATTTCCTTCCCTTATAAAGTATAAGCCCATATATCTTTGACCCACAGTGTGAGAGACAGAAAGGTTACACCGTATTAGTACCTATGTTCAAAATACCCAAGCAAAGTGGTTGTGTAAATAATACAAACACGGAAAGTGGAGAGTCACACAGTATTCAGCGTTATATTAGTTCTGTCTGTATAGAAGAACAAGAAAGACCACTTGCCTCTGACTGCGAAAAGCCAATAAGTGAAACTATTTGATCTGTAACGCTTGAACTTAATTTATTTACTGACTGGAGAGAGTCCGTGTGTATGTGTAGGAGGAACATGAGCAGGAGGAGGATATCATGCATACATACAATGTAATGTTAAATACGTGTCTAAGGATTTTATTACATTACATTAAACACAACTAAGGCATTCACTTAAATTTCCTCATGCAGTTCGCACTAAAGCTCACTCTTGTAGTCTTGTAGTAGTAACATAGAATAAGCTTCGTGTACTCCTATTCCTATATAGGAATCATGTAATACTACTATATAATACCACTATACAAATAGACGCTGTTGCAGTATACAAAGGAAACTAACAATAGTACAATGTCTATATAAACAGATTTATACTGTACAAGAATTAAAGTTAAGCTAAAAGCTTTGCCATTGGAAGTTAAGCTAGAATTGAAGGGAGAGAGGGGAAACTAATATTGAAGGAGAGAAAAACGGGTCGTACGTTAAAGCCTTTCTACGATTAATCCGACTGTGTGCAACACGAAACGACTCAACCGATCTTTGTGAACAGAATTGAATGAAATGGAACACACACGGAATGATGTGAGATATAGAGTAAAGAGATAAAGTTAAAGAATACGAAGCTCATGTATCGTATCATCCTACTAGAGAGAGAGAGAGTCTTCGTTTAGTAGTTCAGTTTGTTTTACCATGCTTTAGCCTTCATGTGGATTCGGATTGGTTTAGTTTCGTGTGTGTGGCTTGAGACGAAGACGAGACTTTCTTTTTGTATATACCTTTTACCTCCTTCCTCTCTCTCTCTCTCTCTCGTCTCAGACACATTTTACACATTGTGTTAGCAAAATGTTTGCCCTCAGACTCTTTTCCGCGTATATAATACACTTCTGCCTTAGTGAAGGATTTTAGATACTACAAGTAAGGTGCTTTTCGTGTCTCTTCCATTATAACTCTCCTCTCTCTCTCTCTCTTTCTTGGTTTCTGTCTCCATTCCATACAAATAACTCCACACACATTTTACTCCACCAGTCTCCCATATAATAATGCCTACCTACTTACTACTATGTACAAGAAGCACGAAACTAATAAGAGTACGTACGAATGATTTCCTACAGCTCTCGATCTTCTTGACTAGTGTGAACCAGAGGTTTTCATCTGCTATTTCTCTATCCCAAAAGTATGTACACCCAAGGAACACTTTTGACTATAGGGACCTACTTGGTATTACATAACTTGAACTTTGCTATATATTTCATTATTTATAGTAGGTATGTTATGCTGTGCCATGTATATAGGAGAAAGGTATATATGTAGGTATATATAAGTAATAAGAGCACACCTAACCGATAACGCAGTAAGTTTTGTTCAGAGCAGTGGAAAATAATTGGTGTAGTTGAAAAGCGGGTCGTGCGTAGGTTGTAATAGGCCAGAGACTTGAATACTTAACTTTGGCTTTTACTCATCCACACTTATCCACTTTGTTACGTTCCAACCAAAATCCTTCCGTATAGTCAGCAACTTCTAATCTACACTTTAATATAAAATACCTACAAGTATAAGCAATATAGAGGGAATATTTTATACTGTCTCGGTTTTTATCAACAGTTTACTTTTACTAGGTGTTTAGGTTCGGTAGGTGAAATGGTCTCGTGCATTATGCAACATTACTTGTAACACCTTATCATATATACTCGGGTGGAGTAAGTAATGGATTGCACGTAATGCAGCTCTGACAGTTATTATAGCCGTGTATGTAGGTACACCACACCAAAATACTCTTGCAGGTTGTATTTTTCTAAACTGTGAGATCCATCAATGTATATAGCACACGATGTTTGTGTTTGTGTGCCATATTCGAAAGGGTTCGTTTATTTTGTGGTGTAATTTGGAATGAGGTATGCAGTATGAGGTATTGGTGGTTCTAGATATTTATGCTTTGTTATAAGCTCTAGGCTTACTTATAAAGCTTAATTTTTAATCTACTTGTAAGTAGTTAGGTCAAAGCTAAGTTTAATGCTTAAAGTTTAAATTGCATTGTATGAAGAAAATTAGCGATTATGTTTTCGCAATAGAAAAATCAATCACAGCGAGATTTGAGTGACCTAATTTATTGTTTGTGCTAAATGAGAGGAAAATGAGAAAAGCTAATAATTATGTTTTAATGAGAAATTCTTTGCTTGCATTCACAATTTCGTACTATTGAGGTATAGGTATATATATGATGTGCACATGTTTATGTACTATTGGTTTGAGATTTCATATATGCTAATTTCGTCTAGTCAGCCTTTCATTTTTGTTAGGAGTTTTTGAAACTCGCATAAATCTTTAATGAATTAGAAGATGAGTTGGGTTAACTAGCGGAGAGAAACGAAACAGGTTTTTGCCAAGATTTCTTTGCGATATCAACCAAATTTGGTACATTATAAATGTGCTGTAATAACATGTATCGACATTTTGTAATAAATTATGCTCGTAATTGAATATGTAGTGCAGATGGTAAAACATTTCCAAATATAGTTTTACCAGAATCGAAGAGTGTTGTCTTGTACGTCTATCGCATCAATCAAGTTCATTATGTAGTTTACACTTCACTCACAACATGCCTTTAATTCATCTGCAACTTTGCAGATGAATTCTTTGATAGGGTAATCTTTCCAAACACATTGCAATTGCAGAGATGGTTCAGACACAGAGGAAGACCGCGAGGGCAAATGCTTTGGCATTTTATAAAATATTTAGTTTGCCTCGATCGCCATTAGTGAATGACTAAACATGAAATGTGATGTGCTTTACAAACATCTGATACAGTTTTTTTACATTCCTTTCAGCCACCAGTTTTTAGGTCATTTTTGACGGTTTAGATTCTTCTGGCAAAAACTAACAGATTTTGACTGAAGGGATCGAGTGTAATTCTCTGATGATGGATTTTCAACTAAGCTTAAGGACTTTAACACTTGTTTTCACATTCTGTGCAATGAATTTGAGCTTTGCCGTATTACGTGAAACGAAAGAGAAATAAATCTTGTGCATGAAAAACTAATTTACTGCAATGCTACCTTCTTATGACGTAGTGGCAATAGATGAATTCACATGTGCCGATCCTAAACACGAGGCTTAGACTGGTTGTCAGTAATGCGATTGTAATTCCTTGTCTTGTGATTCACCAACTTTTTAGGGAAGTTTGCCCTTGTCACGTTGCTGTTATTGGTTGTGTGAGAATTTGTATGCAATGCAAGAATAAAGATAATATTGCGGGAGATTACGTTACTTTACTTACCATGATCTTTGAATCCTTCATCAATACTTTTCCACTCTATTGGCTTATCGAATGATAGATAATGCTTAATGGTTTTGTACGAATTTTAATTTCCTGCTTCAGATTGTACTTGGAAATCATTCTAACTCTCAAGGTTATAATATTAGTAACAGTGTCTTAAATATTTCTGTATGCTTCATATGTAGGTGCTTTATTTATCCCCATTTAATAGTATTTACACTGTATGTACGTACACTACGCTGTACTAACATACTTCATACAAATAAATTAGTAAAAAGATAACTAAGTAGCAAAATAGCAGATTATCCCATACTAGATTGTCCTTAATACTTAGTAATATAAATTAGAGCTTACTAGGCTACAGGCTTGTATGTTAGAACAGAAACTTGGATTTAAAATCATTTTGAGTTTTTATATTACATTGATTAATGTCTTTGAATACTATTGATACTACCAAAAAAATTTCACTGAATATAATTAACTTCATGAACATGAGTTTATAGATTCTTTTCTTTAGTGTAATTTTATTGATCAAAAATTTAATTAAAAAATGAAACAACTCATTTTAAAAATGAAGTATGTTAGCTTGATGCTCAAGACGGATAAAAATGGGAAAGCCCAGCAAGAATTTCTGGTATGAATGTATTAATAAAGAAATTGTGCGGTTGGTTTTAGTGTGATAAATGACAGACGTTTAGTGGCCATAGCCTATAGGAATTGTTGGAGGAGTAGTGGTGGTGAATTTTTATGCCAAGAAGCAGTCTCGGTTGAAAGAAGACCTAATTTGTTTTCAAGTCATGTTGGGATGATATTATACTTTGAAGTCTATAGTTAATAAGTCATAGGAGATCTGTATAGCTGTGCAGATTGAGGATTCTATTACAATGCACAAGTAGATGGGATGAGGTGTGAGAAAAGATAGGCGAGCTAACTGAGCACAGATGCACAACGTCGTACACGGAGTGAAAAAAGGAGAAAGATTGACAGGAGGGTGTCAAAGCCAAAGGACGTGAAGTGAAGAAGAGTTTCAGTATCTTATCCGTGTAGGAATTTTATGTGAGAGATTGAGTGAATTTGTTGGTGGTGGTGGTGGTGGTGTAGTTTGGTATGTGGTGTAAAATGGTAATGCGGAGGAGAGTCTTTTGATGGTTCCAGAGGAAGAGTGATGGAATGATGGTGGTGGCAATGTGCTTAAATGAGTTTAGAGCGTATTTGTTTTATGTGTGTGGGGCGATTACATTTTAAAGGTTGGACTGAATGTATGATTGATTTTGTTGCAGGATGCAGGAAGGACGCTGTGATAGATGAAGTGGAAAGAACGCATGGGCCTTGCCCTTAGTGGGGCGTTGATAGGGCTCACGCTTTTACTCATAGTAGATGTACACTACCGAATGAATAATGGAGAATTTACAAGTGTCGGAGCAAGTGGAAACGGAAACGATGGGATTATTATTCCTCCGGGATCAGCTCAGGCGGGCTCAGCCGCCTTTGCTGCCCCTGCTACTGGAACGGCAGCTCCTGTCGTCGGTGGAGACACTGCCGAAAACCAATATGCCAATAGTAAATTATCAATTATCAAGCATCAACGTGATGATAGTACAACCTTTATGAAACATGATAAAGTCCATTTTGCCCAGCCTAGTAATATCAGCCAAATTGTTCACAAGTAAGTTCTTCACTTTCTAAATCTTTCACAACTTCCTTATTACCTTTGTATTCAAAAACTTTTGTCTTGCCAAAGAAAATCTTTTTGTAAAGGAGACTTGTTATACCTCGGATGTAATCATTTTAACAAAGAAAATCTTGTTATATTTTACATGAAACACGTTTCTCAGTTTGCCTGATTCGACGAAAAAATGAGCAGTGACATACTTTAGGACGTTTAGGATTCTTCAACAGAAGGTGTTTTAGTTCAAGTGCCCATGCAACAAGCCTTGAAACTCAATTTTGATTTTGAAATCCAATAAATCCTTAGATCTTGTTGGATATCTAGATTTCAATAACAAGCCTTTGGAAGATCGCCTCTTTTGTCTTCTTTTAACCCTTTCTACTAAAAGTTGCTTCACAACTTCCCCAAGAGGAGTGTAAACTGAAACTCTCTATTTTTTCTAAGAAATACACAATTGACACCATTATTTCATCGACAAAAAGAAGGCAATAAAAAAAGGCTAAAAAGACGACCCAAGCGTCAATGAACTGAAAGTGTACTTTTAATGCGAATATATATGTATAGGATTACTTTAATCTAATACAAACCTAAACAAACAAAAATGTAATACAAGAAGTCATAAGCAACTTGCTTTGCAGCTTTTCGTGGGCAAATAGTCTGCAATTAGCATAAATTGTCATGTTTCCTACTTTTTACCTCATAAGATTTCAGAAACGAAAAGAGTCGATAAATAAGCATTTTTATTTACTGTTTTATTTTATTTACTGTATTATCAATTATCGACTAATTGCATGTCGACGACTCGGTAAATAAACGAAGAAAAAATTATTTATTGTATTGCAAGAACAATCAGATTTATACAAGGTCCATGATCATTGTGTATGTACTTGTGTTTATATTTGTATTTGACATATTTGTGCATTGCAGGACCTTACCGAAGCCAAAGAGTGATGATAATAATGAGATAATCCCACCAGTTCCACTAGACACATTTGACGATCTGCGTTTAATGTTGGATCCGAAGGGAAAGGGTTATGTCATCCTGGACGGTGTTGAAAGAGACAGCCCTACCATTGCTGAATTCCTAAGAATAGAAACAGAGTAAGTATCTTTTACTTTACCCATCATCATTTCTAAATAATTTCTTTGCATTCATTCCTGAAACAAGGAAACTGTCTAAATTCATACGTTCTGTAACTTTTACCTATTATTAAGCAGTCTATATGCATTTGTATTAATTTAAAACAAAGCAAAGCATTATATTAGTACAAAAGCAGTTCCATATGACGAATATTTCGTAATGATCCTAGTACTGTATGTGTAGCTGTTAGTGTAGTTTAGTAGCTTCAAAATAAAAGAGTAATATAAATGACTGTGATGATAAGGAAGTGTATATATACATAGAACATAAATGAAATTGTAAAGGAATGTGAAATATATTACTACAGCTTAATAATATAATGCCAGGAAGAGTAGGTCCCTATTAGTAGAACTACAACTATCTCTAGCTTTGTCATACGCTCCTGGACTCTCGCGAATTCCCCAAACGGGAAAGTAATGGCAGTGTACAAAATGCTCCTTTCTGGTCGTAAAGTCTATCTCTCACTCTTTCTTCTGCATGTTTTATTATTTCATTTCATACAAGTCTAATATTATTTTCATTTCTGTATTGTGTTATGTACTCGCGTAGTCTTATGCATTGTAGTATTAGTAGTGCTAGAATTAAACTAGTGTAGTTTTACTTTACTATATGAAATGAATTAATGGTAAAGCTGCAGCCATATTTTATGTAGTTTATGTAGACGGTGTACCTGCTAAGTGAGCAGTATACAGATATTAGTGTAGATAGCCCATATTTTAGTATCAAGTATCAACTAAACATTATTTCAAGCATATGGGTAGTAAAAGTTGGCACTAAAGTGTAAGTAATGGTGTTTTTATTGCTGTTGTATTGTGTCCTTCAGAGTTTACTCGTGGAATGAGGAATCGGGTTGCAAACTCTCTTCTATTGCAATTAAAATTTAGGACTCGTTTAACACTATTTTATAAACTGTGCCATAATTATCTCTTTAAAGATCGTGCACATAAAAATACTATACACTTACCTACTTATATAACTAGTACAGATGAATTTCATGTACCTACCCATATGCCGGTAGTTCTCGTGCTAAAATAATAATATTGTTATTGTAGGTACAATGCAATAGCAGCATAGTAATTTTGTATTGTAGTAATAAAGTAAAGTAATTTATATTATATTCTACGTGAACTAATATAAGGTAGTGCCAATATTATAATGCAGTCGTTTTTTTAGATTGTCAAAAGATTTCTTTAGTAAAGTAAACTAAAAGGTTATACGTACAGTACAGCACACACACTACGTATAAATAGCTTTTCGTTTGTAGTGTGTCTGAGTAGTATTTGTATTATTAGCTTATAGTACGGTTAGTTAAGTAGCATATATGTAGTAGTACTGTAGTAGTAGAAGTTTTACGTAGATTATAATGAAATTGGACCAGGATGAGCTTTACGCAGATCTAGATTGGGTACTGCTCTTGCTCTGATAGCTAAGTACAAGCTAGAGACGATTTAACTACTGCGTGTGGCCTGTCCCCGTTTAATGGAATGTAATTCAGAAAGAGAGGAGCCATTACATATTTATAGATTGAGCAGGCTCATTTCATTTCGTCCTGTATTTCTTTTTTCATATAGCAAAAAAGATAAGAAAGCGGGAAATTCCTGGCGCAAGCGACTGATGTAAGTCTAAGATCAATTGACTTGACTTTTCGTTTGAAATCCAGTTGTATTTACGTTGTTCTATTAGTAAATTGTGAAGATTTTTTACTCTGCCCCTCCTCCAATTCTTTTTCCCGAATGATTTGTGCCGTGGCGATAAGTTAGACGAATTTTCATTTCCTTTTCAGCTCAACCCTTCTTCGTCTACTACATCCATCCTTAGTCGATTTTTTGTCTTCTTGAATGGAGTGTTTCTTCTTTTGTCCCGTATTTGTATTGCATGCAGACATTTCCACTACAGATAGTGTGTACCACCTTTAGAAATTAGTAGAGCTACAGAAATACCTACTGCAACTTATTTTAGAATTGCCGTAGAAAATCAACTCTTGCTCATTATTTATTTTACATATCATTATCATTAGTTCGCAACAGACAAGCCAATTTAATGTCAAGAGTTATATCTGTCTGTGTTCTTTGCATTCTACTGCTACGATTGTATTGTTATATAACTATCAGTACATCTACACTCCCGGGTTGATGAAACGATTTCAGCAACTTCTCAAGAATTTTCCATGACTGACAATGAGCTTTTATATTCATTCCTCTTCTGCGTAAGTTTATTCTTCCTCTTCTTTCTGTCTTCTCCACTCCTTTTCATTTAAGAGCAGTATCTGTATGAAAGTGCCTACTGGTAATAGAAGTGCAGTAGTTGAATTTCAGTTCTCTCTCACAACAGTTCTCTCCCTCCTTGCCTTCTTATCACTCTCTTCATCGCATCAGTTACATAAATTGGAATTCTAGTGGCGGCGTTAGCTAAAGTACCTTCTCATCGTATCTTTGTCTCCTGTGTAGGATCTGAGAGTCTCCGTCTCTAGTCGCTTTTCATTCAGAATGCATGAGGAAGACGAGAATTGAGTTGAAGTGTTAATGCCGCAGTGTAGTTAAAAGCATAACTCTTAATTGCGGTTCAAATAGTCCGTTCTGTTCTATTTTGCACTGCTGTAGTAGAATCTTTTCATGTGTAAAGGATGTTACCATTATTTCCATGTACTTGTATGTGCATTTAGTAGCTGTGTTAATATCACCGGGGATATACATACAAAGACTTCTAATTCTAGAGCATACTTACAGTTTCATGTACACAAAAGCTTCCTTTTAAGATCAAAAGCAGAGTTTGAATAATAAAAAGCAATCTTGGCGTAGAAGAGCAAATGGAGTAGTAGAGAGCTATCTATACGGGCATGTGGGTGAACTGGAAGATTTTACTTGCGGACACATTAACTAAACTCTCTTTACTCGGAGAGAAGCATTTTTCAGCTTTAATCTCAAGTAACAATGCACTGACATGTTTCCTTCGGCGCTCTCAAACATGTCTGCAGTCGGCCATCTCTATAATCCTCCATTACAATTTCATAATGCTAATAACCCTAATAATCCCTACAATTCTATCTATTAACAAGGCTTTACATTCGGTCTAAATATATTCAAATCTATTTGGATCATCCTTACATTAAAATACATTTATTTATAACTTGGAATAATCTCACAGCGTGTGGGTGAATGAAATTCGAAATTACACAATTTAGAGTAGTTATTCCAGAACATATTATAGGTACACATTACATGGAACACTCATTCACGCTTACAGCTACGCCACATTAGTACCGGTACCACCTATACCATTAGAATTTCATTTCATGATTTTATGTACCCGGCTATGTAAGTAATAATTTGAGAATACAGAACAAGGTAAGGTAGTGACATTGTGGTTTCGTTTTATGTGTACAATTTTCCTGCATTATTCATTGTTATGGAAAGTGTGACATTGAAAGTGAGTTTTATGTTGGAACGTAACCGTGTGTCATTTACCGATTACTCTTATAAAGTACAAGCGTTGAAAATGCCATTGCCTGTAGGTAATATATTTGTAGTTTTATGGCAGGAGAACATTCTGCCGTTTGCATTGGACTTTTTAGTGGAGTGAAGAAACAGAATCTTATTAGTAAGCAGTTGTTGACACATTAATTTGCATTTTTACTGTCGAAACTATAACTAACTACCAGATAGATCTTGGCGCTTCTGTCGAGTGAAATATTTTAGTCATGGCTATGTTCAATTAGGCGTTCTTATAATTTATTCATAGCCTGTGTGTACCCATGTATTACTATCTGTACATGTTCTATATTCTAATGTACATACATATACCTTCAGGTTTATATACTATGGATTTGCATTTACCAAAAGCAATGTGTTCCAAATGCAAGAAATAAGAATAAAAAGTTATGTAAGAACGAATTTTATATCTAGTTATAATTAGTTAATGTCATTCGGCCATTTGTGACTGTCAGTCTGCATACAATAACACGAATTAACGCGCAGCACCAAAAGGATTTTGGAGCTTTACGTAGAGTGACACAGAATGATCCTTTATAATTATGAAATTAAATGTTAATAAGCAGCATTATTTACAATTTCCCTGTCAAGGAAATATGAATGTGACTCAAGATGAACTTTGTGTAGTGGGAATGATGAGGTTTTGTTCTGAATAATATTTGTAAGCAGTTAGGAAAGTGCGATGATGAATGTTACGTGCGACACTCTCGTTGTGGTTGTAATTAATGAGATAATTTCGTGTTCATAGCTGAAAGCACGCCCCAATTATTGGTTACATGTGCACAAGTGCATGGAAAAAGTGTGAGGAGCGCCTTCACTCACTCAGGCAATCCCACAAGAAGAAGTGACTTTTTGTGGAATATTAATGATAGGAGCTGTGTTTGGTTTGCTTAGGTAATAATTATATAGAAGAAACTTGCGACTTTAATTACTAGTGGAACATTGTAGTGGAAATTTGGACGTGTAAAAGTTTTAAATAAATGTTAATGCGTGAACAGATTAGACTTGATAACAAGAGCGAAAAGTTTTTGATTGCTTATCAGAAAAGCATCAAAGTAGGGTAATTATAAATTGTAGTTGGTTTTATTTAGAACTCGGTGTAACTTTTGAGAACTTTGTTACTAAGACTAAATTATAAAACTTTAATTTACTTAGTATTTAGTGTACTTTCAAGTAGAACGACTACACAAGGAGCTCTTACTTAATGCTAACTACTAAAATCTACTGTATATAAATTTACATTGATGAAGTATGAAAAGAAAACTATTCAGAGCTCTCTCTCACAGCTCCAGAGTAGGAGCCGCATCAGCTAAAATGTTTTTAGTTCTTTTGACAGGTAAAGTGCAGCTTGAGTCTCTTCTTTAGTCACACAATGAAATACGATACGACTAATTTAGAAATACTGGAAGTATGCATCTATATACATAATTCCCATACAACAAATGTAGAGCAGATTCCTAACAAGATTCTCTGTGTAAATGCTCCCTATATACTTCAATTTGCTATTCATCCGCCAGTTTCCTTTACTTTTACTTTTATTTCGTGCACTGGCTCACCTTACACTATATGAGAATGCCATATCTAGTATAGTGGCAGTGGCAGTCGAGTATTCTCTGGAAAATTGAATCAAGACCGTAATTTATTTCTTGCTCAGAAACTCTTTCGTTACTTGGCAATCTACCCCTGAGAGAAGTCACCTCGCAACCTTACTTTCCTTTGCTCACTCCTGACTACTACATCTGTTTGAAAGCAAATTGGCAAATCAGGAAAGGCTTGGCTTTTATATACCAGAAAATACTAACTATCCATTAGAGCCCACACGTTCTCAGTTTACATTACGGAACAAGGAAAATATTATGCTCAAGGATATAGATATGGTATCACACACAACCGTACTAAGTAAGAGTAAGTATAAAAGACGGGAGTAATAGTTGTAGACACAAGAAAACACTCTGAAAAGGCTAAAAGACTTCCCTCACTCTCTCCCTCCACACTCTGTGCATGTTTTTACTCCAAAACAAGCACTAGACCTATACAGCACGTAGAGAACTTTTCTAATGTTTTCGTCCTATTTAGTTTACAAGACATAAAATACTGAAGTCTAAGCAAACCAAACGAGATTTTCGATTGCTTGTAACATTTAAGCAATTTCCACCGAATTTCTTTGGCTTGTACGCTTGTACTACTTCTACATTCATACACAAGTACTGTAAATACTAATAGAATTCTTATCTGACGAGGTATACAGATAATAATATTGTACCAGTCTGTCTTTTTCGTAATAGTAAATACACAACCATTTATTCAATGCAATGTGGTTACCGATGATATAAATCAAGTGCTTTGCTCTCCACGAATTCACCTGTACCTACTGTACTACAAATATAAGAAAAGTGACAGTGTCTAGTCTTTGTGTGCTAGTAAAGGTACATTTTCTTGTAAATGCAAACCCAGACTTCATTACTTACTTATAAGTGCATATTATGTTTCATGCAATTTTGGTTATAGCTATAGTATAAAATGCTACTGCTTATAGATACATTTTGCAATATTCATTTTAGCCTTTGAGACTCGGCTTGTAACGAAAGATATAGGAAAATATTGACTTTTTGACTGTAGTACAGCGAATGATATTGAATGGAGGGAAATAAAGCAAATGCAGAAAACATGCAATAGAAATACAATGCATGCAACTGCTGCGGAATGAGGTTTCTTCTGGTACAAAGAGACGAAGCCATCTAACTGTAATTTGTATTTGGTAAGTGAGACGAACAGGGAGCATCAACAAAAGAGCAACGAAATAGATCTTCAAATATTCATGAATTCGATTCGTGCTCGGACTACATGCATGGCACAGATATAAATATAAAGGCGAGACTTTGTATTACACACAATACAAAGCAGTAAACACACGTACATTCTCTTTTTTGCAGAATAAAGAGTTATTGCTTTCCATTATGTTTGGCTATGGTGGTTGAATTAGTGGCAGTATCTTCATTTTGATCACATCATAGCGTTGTAATCTGAAACCATGCTAGTTATCATATTATCAAGCAACAAAACCCATTCCGTGCCTACTATTTACTTTTTAGTAGCACACTATGCAAAATAACATCATAATCAAACTCGTCGTTAGCAAATGAACTCTCCATCTTGTTTGCAGACAAATAATAACCAGTCATTAGTCAAGACATCATCGTCAAAGCTTATTCAATGAAAAAATAATAGGAACGTTTCTATATGTATTATGTTGTTGCACTGTTTTAATGTGTCTCTTTATTCGCTTTGCATGTTCACAAAAATGCAATTAACTTATTACCATGCTTTCATGGTTATCACATAATCATAGTGATACTTACTTTTCTTTGAATTGTAAAATATATGGGGTGTATGCAAATAGCTCTAATAAATGTTTACGAAATTCTCAGTCTCTAGTACTAGAATGTTCTTTATAACCATAACTCGTTGTTATCTGTTTATATAATAGTACGCTTCTTATGGTATGATGATTTATAAAATATGTTTTGAGTTTCCGAGAGACAATTAAGCTAAGATGTAACTATTCTTTTTACATTTGCATGTTTTTTCTAAGAAGAACGAGATAAAATAGTAAAGATGAAATTTCTGATGTAAAGTGCAGTACTATAGTAGACGAGCAAATGTGCAAGTGTATTTAAAATTGTATTGTGCGTAAAAAATGCATTTGCAATGTCGCATATGCTTATAGCGTGTCTAAGTAGATACTTATACAGTTAGTTGTGTGTAACACGCATGCAGTTGCAGAATGCAGATAATAATAATGATTTTCGTGAGGACTTGTTCTATGTAAGTGTATCTTTAAATCATTTAACTTGGTTAGATATGTAGTCACTTGGATATGAGGTGGTGGATTTTGCAACTACAGTTTCATGCATACAGATAAACAGAACTTTCTCGTAAACGTAAGAATGTTTGTACATGTGGCTTAATTTACATGTTCCTCTGTATATACGTATTGTATTTATGTGGTTCAAAGAGATGAATGTCACGCGTCTTAATAAAGGTTGTCTTTATTTCTGCTTGAGAAGAAGATCGTTGTCTGTTTGAGTGATAAATGGTCACTGTGGCTTTTATTGTACGTGAAGTGTGCGAAGTAACGTGGAATAACTGTGTGTTGGGGTGTGAGATATAGAACGAAGGCAGATAAAGCGAGAGTCTCCACTCACAAATGTCGCACTCATACTAAAATGTAAAAGTATATACAGTAAATACATCTAGTCTACTAGTCTACTAGTAGAGGTATGAAATATTTTAAAGAAAAATTGCACGTTGTGGTGTAATGTGATATTTTATAATGCGGTGCAACAATATATATTAGAGACGATGCTGGTAAACTGATGGTAGCAGGTGTTTCACTTTTAATTTTATTTTTTACAGTTGCATTATAATACAATATTTATATAAATAATATCTAACATATTTTACACATACCTACAAATTAAACTATATTATTTAAAGCTCGTTTACATTAGAACCAAACGACAATTTTGTATGCAATAATTAATATTTTTATATGTAAAAATGTAGGTAACAATTTTGATTGAATAGAATCTTGATATGTATATTGTACTAGACACACGTTCACTAAAAGCAAGATGAGTTTAGCTGAAACTGCTGAAGACACTGAATAAAGAGTGACTTAAATTAAATAGAACCAGACTGATACATTATTATTTGTTGTAGGCATTTTGCTTTTTGTTGTCGAAAATAATTTATTGATGAGATTCCACCTGTGTAGTTAAGGTAGGTGTAAAAACATGAATACCTAATTGCATACATTTAATTGCAGGTAGCAAAGCAAAGATGTGAACTAAGTTATTACGTGTGGGATATAATATATCCTAATGAAAAAGTATCAAAATCAGAAAGCTACTAGTTAAGCTCTCACTCGTCGATTGCAGGAAAGTTTCGTTTTAAATTGCTGTCGCCTTTATAATTATTTCCAGTCTATCAAGCAGTTAATAGAAGGACACCATGCCGGCAGCATTTTTTATTCGCAAAGTAAACGAAATTTTGAGTTCAGCTACAACCTACAACAGACTCGAGGTATGAAAGACAGACTAAAAACAAGAAAGATCTATGAGACCCTGCTTAAACTGCGGGGTTTTCAGTCAGCATCCATCTGGTTGTATAATATACACGCAGCAACTGTATGCAAAACCGAATTTGAACAAGGAAAAGAGTGTAAACGACAAAAGATGCGAGGAAACTTTTGTTTGACAACTATCGAGTCTGCAACTTGCATCTTGTAAGAGAGAAAGAAGACTTTTCTCGGAAAAATTCTTTTGAAGTTTGTGTTCTTCGAAGTTCATAGTTTGACGTGGCGTATATACCTCGGTCTATACAGGATGCACACGGTACTAGGCACACTTTCGATAACTCAAACGAAAATAAATTGGATAGAACAAATGCTTATAACTGCCTACGTTGTTATAACGCGGTGCATCAAGTGAAGAAAGCAGTCCTCTGGAATAATGATTCTTCAGTCTGAGTGAGTTCCTTTGGAAGTATCCACTTACGCTGCGTTAGCAAAGGCAAGATCACCTTGAGAACTGAGAAACGATTCTTCGAGAAAATAATATGTACTTAGCTAGCTTCGATGTTACTTACCTTCCTCGGAGAACATTCTGGGAACGGAAAAATAATAGACAGGAAGACAGTACAGTGTATTGGAAAATTCCAGGGTGTTTCTTTCTACACAGCACTATATTATGTTCTCAATATTTCATTATGTCTATAAATCTATAACAGCTAGTTGTCTCAAAATTCTTATACAACTCTTATATCTACTACAACTAAATATTTTCCAAAAATGTGTCCAAGCAAAATAATCAAATCAGCATTTATTTATTCTAGTTCTGATGAATTTATATTATGTATTTGTATTCTATTGTTTGACATTGTATATTTTGAACTACAGCATTTGAGTAAACATAAGGTAAACGGGTAAACCTTCGTTATGTCATTCCTGCACTAATATTTACACTTCATCGTCTTTAAAAAGTATAAGACTGACAATCTCAAAAACTACCTATTGTAGATTCTGCCTGAAACAATATTAACATTGGGGAAATTGCTATTGATGGGAATATTGGTGTCTCGTGTTTTGTAATTCCAGAGGTTATCAAAAGATATTTTATGGGAATGAATGAAAGTGTACAGTGGAAAGCGTGTACCCATCTGCGGATCTTGCCAAAGTTGCCATGTTTTTATAAAAATCGTTAAGTATACTAGGTAGAATAAAGACGTGGGTAGTTTGGAACGAAGTTAGAAGTATTGCTAAGCAATTTCCTCTCTGAACGAGTAGCTTTAGCCATTTCAACGTAAAATGAAAGAAAGCTTTCCCCTTTTGAAAAGTTTTATGCTTGCCAAGTAGCAAGCAATTCTATTTGTCAACGCAGTCGAATGGAATGAATGGAATACTCATCATTAGGCTTTGATCCTATTGTACAAAATATCATTTTTGGATACGCATTGATTTTTATTTCGTCAAAGAAGAAAAATATGTGGGACGAGTCAATCTTTTCATGTTTTACCTGCGTGATACAATTCGGCAGAAACATCACAAAAAGTATATTACTTCTCTGCTCTTATAGATTCTATACACATCTTTCTCTTATTTGTATGGAATAACACAATCTTGCATATCCCATCAAGTAGAAAAAGTAAAATAATTGGATTGTGAATCTGAGTCCATGAATTGATAATGACACAGGTAAGCTGACTAGTAATGAGAAATAAATCAGAATCTTCGTGATGTGTATCATTATGATGATTATTATACACAACTGTAAGATGGGATGGGATATTATTCATTTTCTTCTAATTTAAAAAGGGAAACTGGAATACCTTTCCGAAGTAAATGGAAAATGTGAAAGGGGATTCGTGCGTACATGAAGATACTTTGAATTTAGCGAAGGATTTATTATTCTTATTTGTAATTTGTATCTGTAGCAGAATAATTTATTTGAATGTATGGTAAATGGTAATTTTGCTGAATGTGTGCTACAAAACAGATTTATGAGAAGATTCTCATCGTCAAGATAATTTTACGATTCTGATGAAAGATGTGGGCGAAGCAAAGCGAAAGGCTTAAAAGTCTCCGACTGGTTTCGCTGCTAGCCTTTTACATGTAAAACTAAAAGCAATCCTCATTCCACACACACAACGTCCTTTCATTTCCAATCCAACGATATCCTTCATGATTTCGTGGTGGTTACGGTTACCTCTACCATTACTTCTTATATAACAAGCTTTTCATCATCAATCAGTTTCTTACGGACACAAAATGTTATTTTTATGTTAAGAGCAGTAATGGACGTTGTGTGACACGTACACACGTGCATAGGTATTTGCTACGTTATAAAATGTGTCCGCAACCACATACTCATACTACACTCCTGAATAAAAGTCAAAACCCAATGTCCGTGGATTCATTTGAGTGTAATATTCTTCTATTATTATTACATTGTTAAGTGTTACCGTGTTACACACGCCAAGAAGCCAAATCACTTCGACGAACCAATGAATCTAACCATAAGCTGAGCCAATTCCAGCAGAGCGTAATCACCAAATCAGACTTGACTACCGTAGAAGACTACCCGCGGCTTAAGCTTTACTTTATCATTTTCATCCTTGTTTTTCATACACTTTATAGAGACCGTAGACTTCCCTATATCACCAGATGACGTAAATTAAGCTACTATTGTAAAGCCATGGTCTACATTACCACATGCATCGCTACGTGGGCCCACTGGGCTGTATATCCGAAATAATGCCAATGTATATATATACGGCAGGCGAACTTCAATGAGATTTTCTTCGTCACGTCTATCTAGATTAGTTTTAAAGATTTGAAAGACTTTTGTGTTACATTCGGTTGTTAAAGGTAGTCAGCCGCTTTGTGCAATCTCTCTGTGTGTATAAGGTCTCGCTGTGTTTAAGGTCTCTCTGTGTGTATAAGGTCTCTCTGTGTATGTACGTAGTAGAAAAACATTCGCGTGTGCTTTCTCTTCCGTCACTCCGGATCCGGATATGTTCTCGTTTCGTGTTGAACGAACTTTCTATATGGTAACTAGTAGGACTAGAGTATGTAACAACGGCCATGACTTTTACTTTACTACGACTAATAGTAACAACCCTACTACCATGACTAGGTTTGTAAAATCTTGCTGTTGAGTAAAAGGTAAAAGTCGTGCATGCGAGGTTGCTAAACATGAGGACGTTGCATGCATGTTGTACATTGTACATAGGTATTCATCTATCAACACATCCGAAGAAACGCATTTTTTATTATAAAACTATGCGAAAAATTTCTTCCTAAAGCATTCCATTATTTATCTCACTCAATTTCGTCCAAACTTGCTATATGTACCTAGGCAAATACTTTGCTAGATAAATGTGTTTAATATCGGGACTACTAAAAAGTAGGAAGTGTTACGTATATGGCAATACTCAGTACACTAACCGTAAATAGTGGTAAATAGAAGTATGATAAATATATCAGAGTCATAATATGATTTTCTTGACTTTTCACTTCGACTTGTACCAGTTCTGGTGAGATATGCCTTATACGTCTCTGAAATGGCATTCCTCCACGCTGAAATTGGTTAGAGAGGAAATGTTAAGAGAGACTTTTGTCAATACGAGACGTAAAGGTTGTTTGGGGAGTTTTAGTACACTCCTATACAAGATACGGCTGCTCTACTTCTAGTCTACTGCCAGAGTGCAAAGATATTCCTTGTAAAAGGAAGTAAATAGGACTAGGACGGAATTCCAGACCAGATGGGACTTCTTCTGGCGTAGTGCTGAAAGCAAAACCAAAGTAGGATGATGAGATGGGCGAGGTTATTATGAGTGTATTCGTAGCCAATTTCCTTGCCACAATGTGGCCATAGTACAATGCTACATTGCATTACACTCCAATACACACTGTGTATATAGGTACTGTATAAACCATTTGAATTTAAGGAGTGTATAATACATGTCTACAGTTGAGGATGCACTTGGCGGGTCTTTGTGTGTCTGGAGCTTCTTTCTAGTGTCTGTGTGTGTACAACTTTAACGAAAGAAAATGCCAACTGAAAAGAGTCAAAGCATAAATTGTCCAAGAGAATCTTCCGCAAGTACCAGTTCGACATTCCGTGGCAAGTTCCACGTACATTATAGTTGTTGCCTCTATTTTCCCATTTTATTTTCTGAGTTGTGTCGTGATATTCAGTGCTCGTCCTCGACTGCGAGAGTCAACGACGCAAACCAGAGCCAAACTAAACCACAGACAGAAAATATATACAAACCTATGTCATGCTCTCTCATATCTACATTACTTTTATATTATTACATTAAAGTGGATATTTGCAATTTCCCTTTGCCTTTTACTGCCCCCTGTCCTTATGTATACACTCTCCTGCTTCTTTCCATACCACAACCACCGTGTTTCATGCAGTGTATGAGTGTACACATTTTAGTTGGTGGTTTCAGTTAGTTTACTAGAATCAGAAAATATGTACGTAGTATCTGTGTAACAGTCTAAAGGTTTTTGATCTAAATCCACATAGCGCACATGCACATTACACCAGATCGGAGTTGAATCTCAATTACTCTTTCACTTTGCTTTCCACACAACGATCCACCACGACTCTCTGAAGCTATCGAGGTTGTACACAGGAGAATGCACTCCAAACACACATGAATGAATATGTAGACAGGAAAATCTTTACTTGAGCCGTGCATGTCGCTCTAACATGATTTTTGATATCATCATCACCATCATTGCTTTTATTGTGGAATACAACGAGATAGAAAGAGTTGAATGGATGTTTTATCGAAGGCCAGTGTAGGACAGAATGAGCGAAAATGTATTTTTCATGATACCGTAAGGCTTAAACTACAACATGAACGACATTACAGGGTAGTAGGCGGTGAGCTGTGAAATCACGTTTGTAGCAAAGTAAATATCTATAGAATTATAAAATATATACGCCTTGAATTACAGCAGTGCCTTTATAACAGTATCAAATTTATTCGTGCCGCGAAGAAACTCATTAAATGCCAGCTACGTACTAGTAGTAGTAGTTTTGAAGTTAATACAATTTGTTGGTTTAGTAATTTGGTTTGCAGACTCGCAAAGAGGAAATTCAGTTTCAAGAATTATATAGTCATTTATATCAAAGGAATGGATTTGAATGGAATTGGAAACATCCGGATGGTTTTTGCCTATAGCGCACCTGCCAATTGGAAATCCGAGTTGACAACCGAATGCGACACTAAACTATTAAATTCAATATTTGAAAAGCCTATACTGTACCTAAGAATTTGTATGTGTGTGTAGAGTACAAGGGAGAAATACTGAAAGTAACATTGTGTTGAATGGCTGAATGTAGAATGCAAGATAAAACGTAAACTGAAGGATTCTCATAATATTATTTAATGTGACAGACAAGAAAAGCTTTTTGTGTGTCAATTTAAATACTTCTGTGAGGTAATCGTATGTTCAAGAAGCGACTCAAGTACCGTTCGTACAATTCGTAGGACACATCATCCGATGTGATATGAAAAGAAGAGTGAAGGTGACATGAATTCGCATTAGTGAATGGTTAAGCCATTTCAATCATTTGTTAGTGAACATACCTGATAGCACTTCCAAGTTTTTACATTCAGATCTCTGCTGCAACACAGAAGGCTTTTTGGAATGCATTAAGTTATATTCTCATATATTATGCATATATGTGTAATATAATTCTACTCAGTGAAGCGGAGACTTAGTATTTGTAAGAATGTGCAGATGCAGACTCACAAAACATGTAGCATGATGTGACAGAGAGAAGTAAATGGGAATTTTACAAACACATATTATATTTGTACTGTGCATAAGTGACAAGCAAGATAAATGTATTAGCGGATGGGACAGATAGAAGCATTCTGCATGCAGAGATCTGTTTTCCTTGAGTTTAAAAATTAGAAAATTAGTTTTGCGGGGAATGCCCTAGAGAATTGCGTGCTACATATGTATGAAAATGTAGAATTTTCACAGATGTTGTTTGTAATAAAGTTAGTTATTTTCCTTCTCTAGTTTATGTATCTGTATCAAGGCAAATTGTTCTAGAGAGGTACACTGCTGCGAAATATATTTGCATAAATTCCACTTTCGCAGTACGTAATTCATTTTGATTCTCTTGTAGTAACGTACAGTTCTGCCTGTTGTGCGGAGCACAAATATTTATGCATTCGCAGAATAATGTAACATACACAGTTCATATCTGTAGTAGTAGAAGTAGTAAAGACCTTTTACTATAAAGACTTAGACTGTACAACAATATTATGATTTGCATAATACATATTATATAAAAGGAATAAAAGCACATTTATGTCTATATAGACGATGATATGTTAATATAGTACAATGTGTTGTAGATGGTTGTAGTATAGTGTGATACCCATAAAGGCTGCTTTGGGCTTGTATTTTCTCGAATGTAATTTAAGCAGTGAAGTGTGACAAAGTTAAAGTGACTCTGGTTCTGTGTAAGGAAGCATAGAACGATGTAACAGAGTGTATAGTATGAATGCACAGAGAAAAGAATTAAGGTGAAGAGGCAATTCTTCTCCCGAGGTATAAATACAGTAAACTCATTCTTAACTAACTCAGCATTCAGCGGAAGGAACAAGAAAACTTTACTATGAAAATATTTAATTTGCTTTTGCATGTTCAATGCTGCTACATCTGAATGTTGTGGTATTTGTGGTGTTCTGTAAGAATCTTCAGTTAACTGAAACGCTTTGTGTTCCATCAACATAAAGGAATTGAATTCTCAATGCTTTTTCAATCTTCACTGCATCTCAGATCATTTTGCTGCTTCATAAAATAATAATACCCAGTATGCCTAGAGTCGATATATGATACTGAACTTTAGAAGTTCGTTAGGAACAAGTGAAGAGAGGTTTTAGATTGTAAGTTGTAGTTTGTAGGTGCTCAGTTGTACACAATTGAATTCCCGTTTGCTTTTGCCCTTTCAGAACTGATGAAATTACATCGACGACATATTAAATGTATACTCCCACTATATATCTACACCACGATTGGTTTATTACACGCTTCACTTAACTTTCCTACTTATTACACAACTTCTGAAAATGTAATACTACTACAAACAACTGTGGTGTTTTGTGAGTAAAAGGAAACTAGAGAGGTATTAATAGGAAATTAACTTTACTTTATGGAAAAAGTGAGGAGGAAGGTGAAGCTGCGATGCATGAGATTTCTGGAGAGTGTGTGAGACGCAGAAGACGGCAGTTGCTGGTAGAAGTAGACACATTGTTTGCACAACTTTGCGTACAACAGTGCTATGAAACCAACCTTTCCGTGTAGTACTTGTTACCACTGTAATATATGTGAGAGGAAACCACACGACACACAGTCACATTGTTCCTGTGCCTGACTTACTAAAGTTATTTACTAAAAGGCATTCTATACACTAACCTATGTAAACAACACAAACACACACTTTGTGTACACTTCCATTTGTGAACCCACTACCATTATTATGTAGAACTAGAACTATATAGAGAAGCGTGTATAAACCATTGTTTGGTTTCCATTTACTTTTCTATAGCAAGTCTCGCTCCATACCAATTCTGCTACACGTAGCTTTTTCGTTTCATTCAATCTTTACAATGTGTAAATGCAAATGTGTTACATAATAATTGCACACGTAATAAATTCGCATGCGAAGTAGTATTTTAGGAGACATGGTCCATGTATGTACACGCAAAGAGTTACTGTACAGCCCTGTCCTGTCACATTAACTGTCCAAAGTGCAAAACCAATGCATATTCATTAAGGACACAAGACAATCACTCTTTGCTGTTACAGCTTGCAATTTTCTATATTACTATTATATAAAGTGTCCCAGTAGTGCAATGTGAAATAAAAATATAAAAGCGATGTTAAGAACTCATCAGCAGCCATTTAGCAAGCATATAGGTACGTTTAATTTGAATGCAAACGAGTTGTACTACTGCTGCGATTAGAGTTGTGTATAGCTTTAATATAGAATGATGTGCACTTGCATTGAAGAACCGACAGTTACATGCAATCGAAAATCTTAAAGTGCCTTTTACTTAGCTACGAGAGCACTTGGATCGTAATTATGGGCAGGTGTGCTAACTTTGCATCTGTTGCTGCCTAGGCCAAAAGATAATTTATATTTTTGATGTCACATGCAAATATCTTACATACTCACTCATGCAAAGGATACCAGAGATGTTTTTACAACTGCATAGGATTTTTTTGGTATAGTAGGTACAAAATATATACTTTAAAGATGTGACATATGAGGGACTGAATAGGTATAGAAACGAAAGATGCAGTTTAGATGTTGATGTACATGGTGGAATATGTGAAAATGAGAATGAAAGGACAACTGTAACCTTCCTAGGTAGATTTCTGGTCTTGATTTGTTTATTCTTGTTATTTACTGCTTCGTTTGTGTATTATTACGGTTGGATGCTTTGAGACAATTCAGTTGCATCAACATTTTGTTTATGTGTGCGAAAAGTACACATCAAATCGACTGTTATGCATGAATGACATTTGAGGGTGAGATGATGATTGTAAACAATCAGCCGTGATGTTGACAAGTTGAATGCACGTAGTTCGTTCAGGTAATTGCTGATAAACGTTTCCTTTGCAGTTCCATTTTGTCATAATGTCGTTCTTTGCATATTGCCAAGTCATATAAAGTGCATTGGCATTTTATTTCGCAATCTTTGTCCTCTTTATAGTCTATTTTCATCATTAGTACCTAAATATGTTACGCAAAATATCTATTTAGTATTTTCATCACACATTACTTAAGTAAGCTCTAAAAAGCTGAGTTACTCTATGTGTATGTGTTTTATTAATAGAACTTGTGTGAAGCCGCTTTGACAGAAATTCTAAATTGAATTGTCTAATAGCTTCATTTTCATTACATTACGCAAACGTTTTCATTCTCACTATAATCTCCAGCAACTTAATTTATTATTACCGTATTGTTACTTCTCCTTGGTTTTTTTTCTTTATGGGATTTGCATTAATTTTCTCTTATCACTGTAATGTAAAGTTATATAGAAACTGAGCGAGTGATACTACATACTACTGTAAGAATCTTCTTCTTGTCCACCTAAGCTTTGTTTCCACCTTTTTAGACTTTCATGAGTTTAGTTTCATTACCTCTTTACTGTTTTCGGTGGTGTGTTTTAAGCCTTGCGTTCCGGATGACAACTTGGGTTTTATGCTATTTGTATATGATATAGATGTGCTTAAGAGTTTGTTAATTTGAATTGTTTCCCTGTTATCTGCTCCCATTACATTGGGTTTTTTTCGGCAGTTTTATAGTTCCTTGTGTATCGTTGGCTTTTTCTTCGCTTCAGCTTCCAGAATTTTTACTCTGTTGTTGAGATTTTG
Source organism: Pogonognathellus flavescens (assembly GCA_019776165.1). Lineage (NCBI taxonomy): Eukaryota > Metazoa > Arthropoda > Collembola > Entomobryomorpha > Tomoceridae > Pogonognathellus > Pogonognathellus flavescens. Next base: position 108,759 of record JABASD010000065.1, on the reverse strand, counting down.
AGTGTTGAGATAGATTTCAAGGTCTCTTTCATTTCTGTTATGATTTCTAGGTTGTTTGTTAAGACTTTACATACCTGTGTAGCCAATGTGTACTATTCCCATGATGTTGTACGTTTAGCAAGAACTTTCAAGTCAACGTTGCTTGTGGGTGCAGAACTGTTCGTTTGCATATCTTCATGGTCTGATTCGTCTTTTCTTTCCTGTCACTATTTTAATTTGGATTTTCCCCTTTTGAAGCGTTTCTTTCGTGTCCTTCGCATGTTTCGAATTTCAGAAAATTCGCCACAAAAAGTTGTACACACATTTGTAATTTCCCCTTAAATATCACTAGGTAAATTACAATTGATGCAAGTTAATTACTCACTTTATCTTACTAACTTACCTATATTATATGAAAATGAAATAGTTATATAGCTGTTCACTCTTTGGTCCATCGGAACTGGATTAGCAATAAGATTAATTGCTTTCTCATGTAACACTCTGGAGGTTGAAATAAATCTCACATACATGCTGATCAGATTAATTTAACCTAAGTAGAAAAATTCTAAATGAATAGTTGTAGGTGACAATCGGTGAAAAACGGCGAACATTGTGAAATAGTAGTAGGCTTTCCTTTACCTGAGATGGAAATTACTTTTTCGAACAAGTCTATAGATATTCAGTGAGTTTGGAAACTTTTGCTCTTAAAGGACTACCACGTATTAAAATGGCATAATTAATTTTAGCACGAGTTATTTTATCTTTCAAATAGCAAAGAAAAATCTTGAAGATGGAAAACTAAGTCTATATGCAAAATTGATCTGCAATTGACAGCCTTACGATGCTATTTCCTAATGCTAACAACATCTCACTTAAAACCTTTTATCTCGATGGGGGAATAATAAGATTTCTATTAAAGTTTCATATCATGATCTGAATGAAACCATTAATTGAATTTGGAACTGACGATGAGTGGTTCTGCAGCGCTGACAATTAAATTAAGTAAAAATCGATGACTCTCGGGAATTCAAATTATAAGTACATGCTTTGTATGTTCACCAGTTTCTTACCACACGATTTAGAATATGTCTGTATGCCTGAATTTCTTGTGTGTGATGTATATAAACTGGCAGGCTAATGAACTTATGAGATGATGTTACGGGGAATGCTGTGCAATCAAACAATAGAGCTTTACTTTTGCTACATTCCAATTAAGCGCATTCATTCCCATCCCAGTCCTTTATTATTCAATTTGATGCAAGGTGAGGTATGTTCCCGTTTTATTGACCGTATTGTTATTCTTACTGTTCTTACACGTGTTTACATGCTAACGGAGAACACATTCGCAATATCTTCATCTTATGAGATATGTGATAAAGAATGTTATGAAATATTTGTTGCTACAGAACATACTAGGCATTAGTTTGATATTAGTAGTTTGCGAGCGACAAATTCCTAGCCATTCGAATTCCCGACTGGATTTAATTTACTGGTTATTATTTACTGATCTTCATGTTTGAGTTATGTTTCAATTTCAAACGACTATCAGAGGTGATTCCTGTCCATTCGTTCATTGTTGATTCCTGTGAGGCATTTCTCACATTATTGCTTTTTACTTTGACCTTCATCCCAACAGAGGAATTATTTTACTATGTAGTCACAATTTTTACTAATACTGTGAAGATTTAAAAAGTGAACAAAGTGATAGCATGTGGAGTAAGTATAGATTTTTTACACATTACGCATATTATACTTATGGGTATTACTTAGTTGAAATTTTGACCCCGAAAGGATACAATCTCTATAGTTTGCAGCAACACTAACTCCTCTAATAAGCAGTAGCAATCTGCCTGCATCATTTAATAAATGGAGTTACATGAGTCGCTTTCGAAGTGTTTCAAAAAAATTGTATTGTTATTTCCATAAAGAGATGAGATGTTGCAAGCAAACAAGTCATGAACTGTTATAGGTGCATACATATTTACATACACGTATTTATTTTCAATTGCTGAAAGCAGTTGAAGATTTATTTTGTTGTAGGCAACCCATCTTCTCCTTTTGCAGCTACAGAGCTACACTCAACATTACATCGTAAAAATTGTATTCTCGTTCTTAGCTGTAATAGCAGCGACAACAACAACAACAGCAACCGTGTGTGCTTCTTCAGAGTAATAAGGATTTGTTCATAATCATAAAATACTTACTGAATACATTGAAAAGTTGTTTACATCAGCTTGGTAGGGCACCAGAAAATCAGCAAGCAAAAATACTCGCCTTAACATTTTCCTAACGCTAACCGCTACTATTGATTTAATATTAATAAATTGTTGTAGTACACTTATATTACATGAATTAATTAGTACATGAATCCCACCTGCGAGTCAGAAAACAAGTTTGTAGTAAATTGTATTTAAATCGCATGATGATTATAGTCAATAAGTATGGTAATTTCCCTTGAAGCACACCAAGAAATAATGTGGTAAGAAAATACTTCCAAATTTTGCACTGTACTATAAGTAGTGTATAAAAGCTTGATAAAGAACTCTTCATAAATGTGGAAATTATCATAGCAGTTAACTAAATGGAGTTGAGCATAAAGTATTTTCAACAGGAGATTCCAAATGACATAAAAAATTTATTGGCAATTAACGAATTAACTAATTCGCACATTTACACCATTTTTATACTTCACTTTATGACACTAAAATATTAGTGAGATTTTAAGGTGGTATGGATAACCCTTGTACTCATTACACAGTATTTATTCTGTAAGCAGGTAATTTATATGTACATTTTATAAAAAATCTGCAAAATCAACGCACCCATGTTTTATTAAAAACATAATTTTTCTGTCCTATATTCAGTATAGCCAAATTCATTTTATTATTACTGCACATGAAATATTGAGACAGTTTACTGGCTTTATATTCAGTACACGTTTAACACAAGTACGTAAATAAAAATGACTGCTTCTTTTACGTTGTAACACATCTTCATGTGAGATTGATCTTTATTTTGCCCTCAGAGGTTTATGATTTTAGAGATTTAGCCATAAATAAAATATAAATCACATTACAGTACGTCGTATATAGGTGAGATAATCTTTCCATAGATAATACAAATAAAACTGTATCTGTTGTAAATCTGTAAATCGTTCTGCCTTGAACTAGACCACAATGTCCATAATAAATATTAATGTAGAATCCAGCTAGTCTCTCCCACGCTGTACATACATCTTCATTCTCAAATCTCAACCCTCTTCTCTTAGGTTGAATGCAGAGTGTAATTTTGTGCATTATTTCTAATGCTGTACATTAATACAAGCGAAGGCACAAATGTGACGACCTAATCCATCAATTATGGCTAAGCTGAAGTCTCATTTCCTGCACTCTACACTGCTCATGTTTAAGAGGGCATGAAATATACGCGGTATTAAATTATGGTGGTTAAAATACTCGGATAGACACACGCACTGCGTTGTTGGTAAAATAATTGTGTTTTATTTGTCTGCTAGCCAAGATTAACGAACTAATATTTTCATAGTGCATTATAAACAAATACGAGTTGGTTACGTAACAGTCAGAAGAGTAAACAACATCGAGCAATTGAACCTTTTTAGTGTTTTGTTTGTACATTAAACCGAGTGAGTGTGATCAATATCGTATTTATGTTGATTTTACAGCTAGTAAAGAATATTTATGAGCTTTATGTGTTGTTTGATGCGTTTGTTGACTAACAGTACAAATCGCAAGCAATCATGGAATGTAATTGTGGCAAGAATAATAAAATTAACCCTCTTAATGTAATACTAGTACAGTTTTTGTTCTGGTACATAAAAACGAACTGTACCAACTTTTTTTACCCAAACATTATTTTTATGGAATCTTGATTATTAAGCATTGGCAATATTTTTTTGGTTCACAGGGGTAGACCTAATTTGACGTACTTTGAGCGATTCCAGTTGCTCATACGCAAACAAACGTTATATTCTGAAGATGACGCAATTATTGATGGTCTTCTTCATTCCATGGCGACTGAGGACATTGTCCACATCGAGCAAAAAGAAGGTGGTACTCAACTCAAGCTTATTATGGACTTTGAATCCAATGGTCAAGCTATGTTCAAACCAATGAGGTAAATCTTCCTTCTAATTTTCTTTCACAAATTCATATCAAGTCTAGATTGACTTTACAGTTATGTATAGGGAATTACATAATATGTATAGTAATTTTCGATTTTAACAAATTGTTCTTTCTGTCATGAATTTGTTCCACAGATTTGCTCGTGAGCAAGAAACGCTTCCAAATCATTTCTATTTTACGGATTTTGAGCGACATAATGCGGAAATTGCAGCTTTCCATTTGGATCGTGTCATGGGCTTCCGGAGGTAAGAACTATAAACTTTGTTGATTTACGATAACGGAGATTATAATATTATCGTATACTATATCGCAGTTTAACTCTATAGTGGCTATATGTAAGGCAATTTTCATTAAACGTTATAAAACTGAAGTTAAAGTATTATATGAGGTTAAAGTTTTTGTATGGGCGAGAGTTGTTCTCTGAGGGAAAGTAATCAGCGTCAATTTGTTTACAGAGCTCCGCCGGTTGTGGGACGTTTGCTCAATATCTCGTCAGAAATTTATCCACTAGCCGAGGGTCAACTTCTTCATACTTTCTTCGTGTCTCCCGCAGGAAATATATGCTTCCATGGCAAGTGCAGCTACTACTGTGACACGAGTCATGCCATTTGTGGTAGTCCGGATACGTTAGAAGGATCATTTGCTGCCTTCTTACCTCCAAAAGGTATTTTTTGTCAAGTCATTACTTTTAGGTATAGGAAAGTGTTCCTACGCAAGTGTTCACAGCATTAGGTCAGTCGTAATTCACAAATCACAAAGTTGGCAAGTTCTAGTATGAAATCAACGAAGATATAGAGAGGGTCTGAAAAGCTGTGTGTGGAAGTAATAGGAGTTTATAGTAGAATCAGTAGAATGTAGGCAATGAAAACGTGCGGTGAGGACAGCCAGAGCTCCTATTTCCTATCACCCATTCTCCTCTGTGCGTAAATATTTAATTTGACCACTTTCCTCGTTTTTGTTCGGTCTCTGGGGGATGAATGTCGAAATTTAAGAGTAAGTGGTATTGATCTCAAGATCTCTTTTTCAAGCACTACTACTGTCCTGTCTTGTTTAGTTCTGTGGTTGACGACGCAAAAAGAATCGAGAGTAAATTGCATACCATAGCTCTTCTTTTCCCTCGGCTGCTGCACTTTCATAATATGAAGCGTTGTGCTGTGTCTAAGAAAACAGGAGCAATAAACTTGATCTACTTAGATGGCCATTATTATGTGAGTACTATATATAATATCCTCTTGAACGTGTCATAAATCTTCCTAACGAAGATTCGGAGGGTTGGCTAATTCTTGAAATACCTCAACGAAGTGATACTTTGAATGGGCTGTTGATTTTTATCAGCTCTCAGCAAACATTAAATCATTTTTCTTTTTCAGTATGATTTACTACAGTATAAACCCAATTAACGAATTATTTCCTTTTAGTTCATTCAAAGAAAAAATTCAAAACCATCCTACGGTATATTATGTCTTTATATGTGGAACGGAAGAACAAATGCATTCAGTACTGATGAAACGATAAAGAAATGATAACATTTATTAAGCTACACCTCATCAAGGTGGACTGAAGCCAAACCCATTTATAGCTCCATTAAAAGCAGATGATTCGTATTTACTTTGTTTTACTAAATAATCTTCAATTTTGATAACTGTACAAAAAGTATTTCTTTTATTACCTGTTCGTATCTCTAGTACATTAATTCCCTTATATAAAATGTAAGTGGCACATGGAGTAGTTGTTTAGGGAGTGTGCAATGTAGTGGGAATGGATTTATTATCCAGAGAAAATCTCAGGCCACTTAAGTTAGGTATCTACAGAATACTTAGACCCACACAGGCAAAAACATAATACATGTGCACAAACAAATGCTCTGTAGGTACATGCATAAATATACGTTTTGACTGTCATAAATTGTAATTATGATACACAACATGCTTGCTCATTAAGTAATTGAAGATGAACCTTGTAATAATAGAGTACAACTGAAAGTAATTTGATTCTCTAGTTCTTTTTCGAGGTCATGAATGTAAGACCACTTTATTATTGTAAGCACCTGACTCTTATCCTCTTTTTGTGTTGTACTAAAGACCATTTTGTTTTCAACTTTCTTAACAAATCTCCTAAACACATTCGTCGACAACTTTTCTGCTTACGATTAGCTGTGCGTTTCCAAATTGAACATTTTTCTGTAAGTTTGTAGGCAAACTTGTTACTGTAATGGTAATGACAAACAGGCATGTTTTTACAAAAAACCTTGTTTTAAACAAAATAAGAATCTGAGTAAATGGGATGCGTCTCTTTGAAGTTTAAGCGTGGAGAGTAGATCTGACGAGCGATCAATTTATGTTAACAATGGTTCGGTGACAGTTTTCGCAATAAGTTTCTTTGTAAGCTTTGAGTAACATGGAGAATGTAAATTTTGTTAATTTTAGAAGCGGCAGCTAGAAAAGTTTGGCGTCATCCGTGGCGCCGATCGTACCACAAGCGTAGGAAGGCACAGTGGGAAGTTGATTCAGATTATTGTGATTTGATCCGCCAAACTCCTCCGTACGATCGTGGAAGAAGACTGCTTGATATCGTGGACATGGCATTATTGGACTTCATGATGGGCAACATGGATAGACATCATTATGAAACTTTCAAGATGTTCGGCAATGATACTTTTCTCATTCATTTGGATCATGGACGAGCTTTCGGGCGGAGTAAACACGATGAAGTTTCCATTCTTGCTCCTCTCTACCAGTGTTGTATCATTCGCAAGTCTACACTACAAAATATTCTCAAGTAAGTCCTCCTCAATTTCATCAAAGCCCTTTTTAAACGAAATGCTACTTCTTTTTATTCCATGTTAATAAAAACATCCACAATGTGGCTAGGCAATCTTAACCAGAAAAAATACAGACCTCTGCGGGTTTGCCTGAGCTTATGTTGCATGATGGAATGGAAAATGGAAGTAATAACTCTGAAATCTTTCAGGAAGAAATTTCACAGTAGTTTTATACAAAGCTGTAAAAAATTTCAGGTTTGCGATGAAAAAGCATGAAAATATGTGAAAATTATGTGAAGAATACATAAAAACATGATGGTGATGTACAAGGATACTTCGCATTGCATTGCGTTGTGGTATTCAATAATTAGTTAGGTATTATATATTATTTATAATCTCTCTGCACCTTTGCTATAGGCTGCTTTTGTGGTTATGTTATAAAGTTATATGATAACACGTATATTTATTATTGCATCTCTGCATGATGTATAAAATGTGTTTGTCTTTGGCCAGATAGAAAGTTCAATGAGTTTTAGAAATATCCACAAATAAGTGTGGAGTGTATCACTCACTACTCTAGGAGTAGAACTGCTATAGAATCTACTTATTGTTAGTGCAATGCGAGATAAGAAAAAAAGTTTTATTATCTTTCTATTCTGTTGCATGTGGCTTGGCACGCGGAATTGTAAAACTAAAACTATCCGCACATCACATCATCCTATAAGTAGATAGTTAGTGATTCTATCAAAGGCTTCTAGAAATATATATATAGGCAATTCAAAGGAAGACTATCATCTTGCATCCTTTGATATTATGATATGATACATATAGGTACAATATACACCAAAGAGAATGAATAAAGGCTGCTGCACAGAACAAGTAGAAAAAACTAGTTTCAAATTAATTCAATTGTGTCGATTTGAAGTTTTCAGCTTGAGTCAAATTTCTGCTCTGAAAAGTTTTAGGAGTTTAGTTTCTAACAGATAAAGCGAGTTTGGAATTGCTCTGATTGGTGAATTGAGTAGTAGGAATACAGAGATGGAAGAGTTTCAGGGAGGATAGTTCACCCTTTACTGTATACACAAATATACAACTACAATACGTTCTTATTATATATTTGATTCTAGATATTTCTCTGAGTGTATATGTTCATGTGTGGTAAATAGTATTTATGTATTGCGTCCATTTTACATGCGATCGAGAATTAGTTTGAAGAAATGAAATAACTGTACTGAATTGGGAAGACTAGGGCAAAGAGGATTTGGAAAAAAATATCGTAGAGAATTCTAGACCAGATTGAGCTACAGCTATACAGCTTACGGAAAAGCTAAGCTAAACTACCATAGCCTTATAGACCGAGTTACTAGTTTGTGGGATTCAAGTGGATTGCTTTTAGAAGATGTTGTGACCTTAAGCAATACTAAGAAAGGCTACTAGGTCTTTTTCCCTAACTGTAAACTCGATTTACGAGCTAGAAAAGAGATTCATTGAAGAAAAGCTAGCACTAGAAGCAGTAGTACCTCACTCCTAACGAGTATAGTACAAAACTCATCTTGAGTCTAATTTAATTTATTTGCTTCGATTGTAAAAACTAACGGCAGAGTTGTACTAGCAGTAGCTGCAGCTCTATACTAATACTTAGGTAGTTCGGTAGTTGTTTCTATTCTACCATAATATAAAATAATGCGAGATTCATGCTCATGTTCTTGTTTGGTATTGCCCTATTAGAGACTGTAGCGAAAAGAATTATCTTTATATCTAAAACTGAAGCTCTTATGATGAGATCGACTTTTAGAACATGGTCATAAAATTTTGAGAGGCTTGAGATGAGATAATAAGGATTTGCTATACGGGATAATGCGATCATGATTAAATCATATTGATTTTTCTTGCAAGTCGAGTTTTAGAACGATATGCAGTCTAGTACCAATAAATAGGTGTGTAGTACACACAGGTACAAGTGGAAATCTTCGTACTTACATAAAAAAATATTGCATTACGTAAACAAACAAATTCCAATGGTTGTTTCTAGCTATTCTAACTGAAGTGGATGTTAAATTGAGTAGAGGTCTCGGTGTACTGTATAGGTGTTTTCAATAGCAATACAATAATTCAGTTTATCTACCCCTCTTAAACCGGATTTTTATTACCTACGTAGATTTTAATGAGCTTTAGTGTAGCAACATTGTTATAAACTGTGTTATGTCGAAATGAATTTATTTACTCATGGATGCGTCCGCTTTTTTACTGTATTAGCATAACAGAACGAAATAACAGAATAATTTCATAGGAAAAGTAGCTTTGTCCTGTGTAGCTACCTGACCCAGACAAGACACATTTGGTTAAGTCAACTAGTTCGTGAAGTGTAGGTATAGTAGTAGTTGTAGGTAGCCGGTCTAAAGAGAGACAGACGGAAACATGACATTTTCTGTCAAAATTCTTCGGCAAAGTTCAGTTAGTTTTTATGCCATAACAATAACAAGCCACCTTGCAGATGCCTATTCTAAGCGTGACTTCCTTTTCCGTGTAATAATCCTGATTTGTATTGTGTGTATAGAACTATAGAACTAAAACTTTTCTTATTTATGTGCTAAAGTTTCCCTGTATCTTTATTGCATTGAACTTTGACTTTTCTACTATTTCATATTTATTATGTATTGCCTTCATTTCCTTGAGGGAATTTCATTCGGTTGGTTGCTTGTCCTTTTACAAACGGTACCCGCAATATGTATACCTATATAGGTATTTACTATTGTGTAGGAATAAATTTATTTGCTCACTTTCAGTGAGACGAAGCTTCAGAGCAAAGGTGCTCGTCATGTTAAATAAATAAAAAATAACAATGTCTTGTCAATCTGTACATTATACACATATTTAAGTAAAAACTGGTTCTGCTAGAGTCACGACGTAATCCAGTGCAATATTAATCCTATTAAAACGGTAATCACGAGTTAATTATTAAGTAATACATTTTATTACGCAAACAGTTGTTCACATATTTTACTTAAAATCTTGTTTGTATTGGCAATGAACTATTTACCAGATAGGCTATATCCAAGCCAATTCGGTTGCTTGTTTTATATAGGTAGTTTATTTTATACACATTTAATTCTTCTGTGTACCTAATATTATGTGCAGTTATTTGCTCTATATGTAGTATACTTGTTCACTATTAATTATTACGGTAATGGCATTTAATGTCCAGAAGGAGTTGGATCTGGAGAGATCTGTGTGTATTTAAGAATGATAATAAATATGGATTCATCACAAAAAGTAAAGGGGGAAATTAACTTAAGAGATATAAAATTGTTAACAAAATATAATTTTTAAGCCCTTGTGAGTGAGGCTCCTTTAGTATATAGTTAGGAAGGTACTAAAATAAGAAGTTGTTTCTCCTTAGTCTGATTATGTAGTTCTTATTTGTAATTTACATTTAGGACATTTCTATAGTATTCCTAATGCATTTATAGTCGTCTTTAGATACTGCTATCAGTTCTACTTTCTTTATGTATTTTTGCCCTTGTAAGTGCAATTCACATTATGCTAATACCAAAGCGTATCTAGATACTTTGGTAATACACTGTGAGTGCTTTTTTACTAACTAACAATAAATAAGCATTTTATTGCACTATATTATTTTAGAGCGAATGCATTCAATTTTGATGTCAGTTTATATTGTCCATTTTTTCTATTTCCTGGAGCAGCATGTAAAAATGTATTTATTTTAATGTCTATGCATTTGTTGTTATCAGTATCGGAAACCTTGTCAAGTAACTTTTACAAAGTTTGCTTGTATATGGCATTTGAATTTATCGAATGAGTACATGAATATTTCTGCTATTGTGAAGTGTAGAAATTCCTTTTCCTTTGTGCATTCTATCTCTAGATGTATCCGAGAAGTAAAGCATCACAAACTTTTTATCAACTTTGCAGTTCTTTGCTCTTACACTTTGCTTTAACACGTATAGAGGTGAAGCTTGAAATTTATTAGTAACGAACTTACCGACGTAATTTATTTATCCAGACTTGAGTGACTTGAGTCAATGACGCTGTAGGTGATTTCATGTCGCCTTTTACGCTTGCTTAGACACATTACATAAAATGTTCAGGGGAAGTTGCACTTCATTTTTATAAATTGCATCTGCTTGTGTATTTAAGGCTGTGTGTATGGGAAAGCGACAGGTTTTGAATTTTAAAAACGTAAGTGGTAGACTGGATTTAGCTGATAATAATCTACAGACAAGCATACCTACTGTCTTCTGTCAGTCAAGTATTACTTGTATTTTCGTAGTACATGCAGAGAGAGAGAGAGGTACAATTTCTAGTTTATGTGTTAAGAACTTATTTGTAAACAAATCAATTCACAGTGAATGTAAAATAATTGCTATACACGTAATGCGCGTTTATTGAATTTGAGGGTGTAATTAACTGACATGTTTATTTTTTTGTGTCAACAGATTTCACAACGGGCCGGAACACCTGAGTGAAGCACTGAAAAAATCACTAAGTCACGACCCTTTGAATCCAATTCTATGGGAGCCACATTTTACTGCAATCGACCGCCGAGTGCATCTTATACTGAAAGCAGTTCGACAATGTGTCCAACAAAGGAAAGAAGTGACGAATGGAAGTGGAGAACAGTCTGTAGACGAGATTATTATAGATGATGGTTTTTAGAAGAAGAAGAAAAGCATAAAAGGCTGCATAGAATAAGCTGCAACATTTCAGCTTTTACATACATCGTTTTCTTTTATTGGCTTTATTTTTAATCCAGGTGTGCTTGTGTGTTTGTATGTCGTGAGTAAGTTCGTGGCAGGTTACATAACGATAATATCATAATATATTATATAATTTATTAGATACATACTACGCAACTGACTATCAAAGTATTTGTATCTTGTTTGTATACCTCTACATGCATATACATACCTTCCTAAGGGAAATGTATTTTTTAAATGTTGTCATTTTCCAAAAAAGTTATTTACCTTAACTTTTACTTCCGTTTAAATGAGTTAACTTTACACAACAATACTATAGTAGCTACTATATATATAAATAGATTTGTATAGTTCGCATAATGTACTACAAATATAGTAGCAGAGCAAAACTGCCACAGCCTTTGACAAACAATGGGCAGTTTTAATTATATTACAGAACAGAACGATGAATGAAGATAAATTTAGTTGGAAAAGCACTGACATAAATGTAACAGCTTAATTACTTAGTTATATAAATAGAAGTACATATTATATAAGTCTTCTTAGTGTATTTATGTATTGAGGACTATACTATAGGACTATAGTTAGTTAGTTAGTTAGTAGTGTGTAGTGTTTATTGTAAATGTAACAGTAACCTCGTCGTACGTACTACGTAACTCGTAATATGAAATCTCAGTGAAAGCAAGTGGTTGACCAGTTGTTTGGCAGACACGTTTTTAATGATTAATTGTGTGCGTACGCCTTTAGCTTAACAACTTACCTACTATACTCGGTCTACAACTCTAAATACACTCTATCCAATTATTCATTTGTGCAAATTAGAAGGAACAACTTTCTTCCTTGTTTTTGGCAAAAGGGCGAAATATAATAATATATGAAAATATTTATGTGATAGTACAATACATAAATTTTGTGTGAATAGATATGATATACAGTAAGATATGAAATATGGATTAATAATACGTGAGAGTCTTAAAACATGAGGATAAGTTTTATATATCTCTTAAATGAACAGCTAGTTTTTCGGAGCTTTAATTAATTTCAGAATTATGTAGAAGGTAACTTTAAAACTGCTACTGCTGTGTGAAACAATGTAGTGTGATAGTTTGCAGCATGCTTTTAGAAATTCAACAACTTAGTCGTTTTTTCAAATATTACTTACATTTATTTGCAAATATTCACAACAAATTCATGCAAAGAATCGTCAAGCACATCTGTGTAGAACATTTGTAAAGAATTTATACACAGCAGCGAAAATAAATAATGCTGCTACTAAGTCGTAAAGTAATGTAGGTAATAATTGTATTGTTTGTAGTAGTTCTAAAAACTATTTTATGCTTGGTCAAGTTAATAATGATGAAACCGTAATTTATGCTGCTTTCGTTGTGAAAGCAATGTTGTGCACTCTGAAGGGAACAAAGTCGTTGTACGTGTATCTGTATGTATTTCATGTAAATTGGTGAAAGATTTTGTACCAAAAAGAAAACGCAGTGGAATGTGCTCAAGTCTTAACTATTTAAGTTTTTCCGAAACTAGAAATTATGAACAAAAACTCCGGTGCTGAATCTACACTCGGTTATACTCCGTAATAAAAGAAGATGATATACTGCTTAGCTCTTGCCGAATGCTACTTTCTTTTCCAAAAATGGCAACTGAATGAAGAGAATTATATTCAAAGCTCAAACCTACGAAAATATATACAACAATCCAGATAAAACACTTTTATTGATTAAATTCCATTATTCTACTACATAAATATTATACAAGTTCGTTGCAATTATTATAATTATTATATTTGTGAGATGTTCTTTGTAGTAGACGAGAAAAACACAATCTCATGATTGAATGGTGTAAAAAGAGTATAAGAGTAATTATTGTAGCTGTAGGTGTATTAGTTGTTGTGTGTAATTAACGAAAACAAGTTACCTCTAGTCTTTAAACAACAGAACGATTTGTTTCAGTTCAGTTCAACCTCTGCGTGTGTGAACGAGTAATAAAAGTAACTACGACATCGTCAAATCTAGTGTGGTATTTAGAAAACGAAACATTATATCAATATGATTCTGTATGTATTGTATAGATACGATTGAACTACACAAAATTGGGCTGAGAAAAATTAAAACTTTTGCTACTACATGTAAATCATATATGAAAATAATAAAATTGTTGTTGCTGATAAATGATAAATGTTTGTACACATATAAAAAAGCCTGATAATGTTCCAGAATTAGTTTATAAATAAAATTACACCATGTTATTATTATCAAATATTGTTACCTAAGCTGGTAAACTCATTACTAATGCACATTTGCAGCAATCTGCGTATAGTAACGCAAAAAGTATGTCATTGTAAGCAAAAATATGCTAAAATTGTAAGCATACAGCTTTAAATAATTTGGAACAGTGTGGCATATCATTCACAAATCAATCAATTAACTAAAACCCGAGTACTGTGGAACTATTTAGGAACTATTTATATTCTGCTGCTACTACTGCTGTTGGTGGTAAGTAGTGGTATTTATATGGAACCGAAGAATGAGAATAAAAGTGTGGATTGAGGATTTAAATGCTAAAAATTAAGATAGAAAAAGTAATGTGAAATGAAATAAACAAATATTTTCGAGCTATACAACGTGTGTACTGTATAATTAGTTAAAACGTAATTTTCAATTTCGAAATAACTTTTAAACATTTCTAACTAAATTATACTTGATTTAGATTACCATATACTACATTAACTACTTACATGAACAGCGAAACGAAGCTGCATTGAGATTGCCTTTATTTATTATTATAATTCCACTAATCGAGGATACGATTTGCCTCAATGAATTTTACGACTGTACTATATAACTTTATTTGTTTGCCTATCATCTATACATAGGTATTCGTACTGTTTGTTTATATTTCAGTTTTTCAAATAATATTTATTAAGTGAATTTTTCTTCAAGGGTTTAGGTGGTAATTTTACATACATTATGTGCTACTTTTTTATATAAATATAAAAAACAGCATTTCGGAAAACAGAGTCAATTCAATGTACAGCCGAGCTCATACGTAATGTAAATGTTATACTAATGCAGCATCCTACTACTACTACTTGCATTGGATAAAACTACTTACTGATAACATGTATAGGAAAATTATTATCTTTATGTTACATTATTATTATATTGTTATGTTTGTGTAAAATATTTTAAAATTATGAGTTCGTGTGTACCATAAATTGTTTAATTGTGTGTAAATTTGTTGTAGACTACTTACTATAAAGGAATGTGCAGACTTCTGTCACTTAAATGTTATTATGTCCAAGTCCATGTCATGTTGTATCTGTGTATGCACCTGTAAGTGTATAGCTATGTGGTTTATTGGTGTTAACATTCGTCTTTGTTGTTGGGAAATGTTTTACGAGTATGGTCGAATCATGTATGATGGATTATTTGATTTATCGTTGTGATTAAAGCTTTACGGACAAATAACTTTGTTGTTTATGTAAAAGAGTGGCAGCAATGCCTTTGTAGTGTTTTTAAAATCAATGTCGCTATTTGTAAGGACTACTTATACTATGACACTCAATTTCAGAAATGATTTTCCTGAAACTGAAGAAAGAGTATCTAAAGGTATGAATAGTAGTCGCTCTTGGATTCTTTGAATTTTTGTAAGAATTTGACTTTAATAGACGTCTGCAGCTTTACATAAAAGGTAGAAAAGCAAGAACTAGTGTGTACTTTTTGTGTGCCGTTCTGTGATCCGACTCAAGTGAGGAATAGAAATACCAAACTATGTGTATAGCTAATAATTTCCTGTAAAGGTATAGGTGTACTGTATACTGTACTATGTAAGTGAAATTAATTCGCAAAGAAAATTATATGTAATAGTATTGTTATTAAATGTTCTGTATTTGTGTTGTAATCTGCAAGAGTAGCAGTTTTCCACAAAAATCTCAATTCAGAACTGATAATTCATTATATACAAAAAACATGAGTGTGAAGGTAAAATTTATTCAAGTACATAATATACCTACCTTGCCTGTAAAGGAAACCATGTGAAATGAAAGAGAGAATTGAAAAACTGTGGCAATCAAAATCGTAACAGTTAAAATAATATTATTAAGGTATTCATTGGACGTGGGTTCTCTATAAAGTGTCAAATTAACACGATTCGACCCTGATCCAACGATCTAATCCACACAGTGTCAATATAGCGTAAGAATGTCAGTCAATAATAAAAGAATATTATTATATTTCAAAAGAAACCTTTGGTTAAATTCTACCTTATTATTATCATTATCACTCCTAAATGTTCAAAAATTCATATTAATTTTAATAATATTCATAATTTCATTCATAATCTCTTTACTTATATAGGTAAATGAAACTTTTCATGTAAAATCGCACCTATAGCTCTGTGTATAATAAAGCCATAAGCACAATGCATACACGATGACTACGACTATTACTTACCCATATACCATTTTTGTAACTGGGAAAACTGAAAAATGTGTGCAGTAGAAAAATGAAAGATACTTTTACAACATCATTAGTTTAGTAAGGTTACAAGATAATATTTTTAGCAATTAATTTTAGTATTAATTTACTACAGAATGAGTTCTGGTTCTGGCTGTCTTTGCATAGCTATAGTATGGGGATAGTGAAATACTACAATACCACACTAAATGATACATAAGTTTCACGCGCGTATTCTACGGATTTGAAGGAACTGAGAGCCGCATGTGTTGCGTGTAAACTGCAGAAACATCTTTATTTTTAGTGTTGTTTTGTTGAGTTTTGTTGTAGATTTGTCACAAAAATCATCTAATCAAATAATATTTTTATCTTCTAATTTTGAATTTGTTTTAATCAAAATGAGACCTAAAATAATTGCCAGGTGCACTAAACTTCTTGCCAAATCTGGTGCGGAGAAAGGCATTCGTATAAATGGTAGAGGCCTAAGAGATTTTCGAAACTTCAAAATAAGTTTCGGAAAAAGCTATGGATCTTGTGAAGTTGTGTTTGAACCCGGAACTAGAGTTTTTGTGCAGGTTTGTTAACAGTATGTTGTTAAAGATATTACAGTAATTATATTAATATGTCAAAGGGTGAAGGGTCAGATTATTATTGAATTTGTAAGTAAATCTATAGACAAAAGAATGACAAAATCTAGGCTGGCTGGAGAAACATTTCAGATAATTGTAATGGTTGCATGTTAGACTTTTAAAATTGTATTTACTGCATAGATTTATCGTGATTATTTTTTAAATACCTAACGAATTTTGCTTTTCTATGTAAAGGTGTCAGCTTCGATAGGAGAACCGATGGATTCTCGCCCCGGTGAAGGTGCCTTAACAGTATCTGTGTGGATATCACCGGCTGCAACTGGGGAAATGGGTGGAAGTGGATCACAAAAGCCAGCAATCATTGCAAGGGCAATTGAAAGGATGTTCAAGGAAAATAGAGCTCTAGATCTGGAGTCATTATGCATCAAATTTGGAGAATATGTATGTGCATATAAGTCTTAATGATTACAAAAGTAATTACGTTTGCAATAAAGATGTAACATTGGTCTGTCATTTTCAGGCATGGATTCTGAGAGCAGACGTCCATATTATTGATACAAACGGTTGTCTATCCGAAGCTGCCTCTTTAGCTGTTTTGGGTGCCCTTCTTACATTTCGACGTGCAAAAGCTTTTATAGATCCTGAGACTAAAAAACTTGTGGTTTGTCCAATCGATGAATCAACGCCTATAAAGTTACATTTATTTCATCTTCCAATGCTAACATCATTTGCAATGCATGAAGGAACTATAATTCTTGCCGAACCTGACCAAGAAGAGGAAGAGGTACATTTTTCAATAAAATCACAATAAAATTACAACAATTACAAATTAAAATTACATTTTTGTTCATGTTTGTTTTGTAGATATTTGTGGGGAAATTAACAATTGGCCTTAACGACAGCAAGGAATTGTGTTTTATTAATTTGACGAACCACATTGAGCAGGATGTACTAATGGAGGCAACAAAATTAGCGGAAGCTAAATGCTTGGAAAGAATCAATTGGCTGAAAAAGCAAATCGAAGAAGTGAATTCGAAAAGAGACGTACCACTGTATTTAATAAATGAAGATGTTCGAAAGACTGGAACGGTTATCAAAGCTAAAAAAGTAGCAAACCTACTTTCTAATTTAAAGCAATCGTCTTCTTCATCTAGTTCTTCAAAGCATAAAATTCCAAAATCAGAAGCCAAAAAACCTATTCTTACCCCAGAACAAATAATCATTTTGAAATAGAGTAAAGTATTAGTGGTATGTAAGGGTAATTTATGTGTACTGAATATTTTACGAGAAAGTACAGAAATGTAAAAATACACGAAATTCAAGGAAATACAGTAATAATATTTTTATCTTATTTTGTAAAACCCTGCTACTGTAATTGCATGTTATCAAATTATACCTAAGCTAAGCGTTTCTTTGTATTGAAAGATAAAGAAAGTAAATACGCTGAAGTGGTTGATCAACTCTTTCATACCATTCACATATGGAATCCTACTGGAGCTAATAATTTAACTATAGTCATATTTCATGGAAAATCGAAAATTTTCCATTATTATATGCGTAGGTATTAAATTATTTCACCATCATATAAAGGCATATTCATGACAAGATCAAGACAACAAGAAAAAGTCCTTACTCCTTTCCTTACGTTATACGTTACCGTAAAAAAATTCATTCTATAATAGTATGGCTTAATGACTCGACTTTATTTCAGTATTAGAATACTAGGGAAATAATAGATTAAATTACATACACTCAAGTCTCAAGTAACACTAACCCGAACCGCTAATATACTGATAGCTTTACCGAAACAATATATAACGGCCCTTATTTTTAATTTATCTACTTTAACTCGTCTATTTTGGGAGTGTCTATTTGAAAACTTAAAATCTGTAGTACTGTATTTTTCCATGACTTACAGTTTATAGCAGTATTGTTACACGATGCCGTGTGTACAATATAGCGGCGATTGAGCAACTATATAAGTATAGTTGGATTTGGATTTGCTTATATGGAAGTCCTTCCAACTGTAAGCTGTAATAACACTGAAGGATATTTCATTGCACTTTGCTCAAGTCATTTGAATTCAGAGATTACTATGTGCATGAGCAGATAGACTAATTGTAAGTACCATAGAGAGAATGAAAAAGTGTAGCCGCATAACAAAGGCAGACATTATTTGTATTCAGAGCCTACGCTTAATGCTGGACAGGAGATTCTATGTGACTAAGACCTGCTGGATAGCTGCGGGCAATATCCAGGCATTATCCGTTGGTAACAATATGCATAATATTATTTAATGCTGCGTTAGCAGACTTAGAGAATCAGTCTTTTTCTTGCTGAAGAAAGTAGCACATCCTTCGGCCTACTCCACACACTCGCTTCTCTCGTGGGACATTGGGACATATACATTGTAGTTTTACCAGTTAAATAGTAGTATACATAACACTTTTGTATGATTGTACAATCGCAATCCGTACATAGGTGCTTATAATATACCTGAGGAACAACTGGATTGAACTGGAACTTAATAAAAACTAGGTTTCTAACGATACATTCGCACTTACGACTACTTATCCAACTGTATTCTAATCTTTAGTCTTACAATAACTACTTATTTAAAACATTTTTTGTAGATTTAGACATAATATTATAACCTTGGTACAAGAATTCAGTCCTCTTGTTGTTGTGTTTAACAATACACACCTCCCTACTTCGTTTGTCTCTCTCTCTCTCTCACTCGCAAGAGCAAAACGCAATAACAACGGAAATCTACACAAAGCATTTAGTTCATAAGGTATACGCAAACAGCAAACTACCTGTACAGCTTCACTTGTACTTGTTAAGACTTATTATTTTGTTATAACTTCAGTCAACCTATACACGAAGGATTAAAAATACTGTTTCTTTAAAATATAGTGATTTGCATAGTGTAAGCAAATTGCAAATATAAATTGCATGCATTGTCAATGCCATTTCTATAACACATTTTATATCATTGAGATATATTGAGATTGGAATCACACTTGAGAACACGCAAGCAACACAATTGTCAGTGCAGTGTATTATTATTATTAAACAACGTGTGTCGGCCTCACTCTCTCTTCATTCACATCGTCGCAAGCACAGCCGGTAAAATCTATTATTTTTGCTCACTACTTACGTATCCTTTAATGTTGATTGAAAGTAATTACTGTGTGTAATTAGTAATACGCGTATCATTTGTTTTATATTATTTGCAATCAACTTGTTAGTGAAGAATGAAGATACCTAAGCAAACTTACTTATGTTTATATACTTAACTATCAACGCACATCATCATAATTACTTTACTAACTTTACTGAGATAATAATAATTGCTTATACATGTATCTTCATTTACAATAATCTTGATCACAAAACCTACTGAGATTGTACAATTTACAACCGATTTGTACAAGAGATTCAATTTTTAGATACATAGTTTACTTTATGAATTCTATGAAAAAAGGTTTTAATGTTTCAACGCTTACAATTACAACTGATTAATTTATTAGAGCCTATACGTACGTTCACTCTCACTTAATACACATACATATAACATACATTAAATTTTCTACAGTTGTAAATAATATTTTTTAATGTAAGTGAAAAATTGCCTACAAGAACTTCGACTTGTATGCAGCGCTTTGACAAAAATAAATGAAAAGAGATTTCTGTCAAACATACAAAATGCATAGTGGTTAATTTCTCTTTGGTTTGTATGAGTTTTTGGAACACATAATATAACTGCTATTACATGTCTATTTGTAAAAGCATATTTTATGCATATTACTATAATAATAATGATACCTAACATGTTCTATACAGAAAGCACATTATATACTTACATGCTGAAATACTATATCCTTTTCAGCTGGTAGAAATGATACCATGGTTGGACATTTACGGGTCATGGCTATAGCAGAAGATGTTGCTCGTGTGTTATTTATAGCCTTGGTTGTGGTTTACAAATTAAATTAAAACCACAGTCTACCGGGGCAATCAGTTAGAATACAAATACACATGATTGAATTTCTTGTCCGATTTGCATCATAAAATAAAACAGACCACTAATTTTAATTCTGAAGGTTTTAACTGCTATGACTATGACGCACTGCGGAACATGTAATAATTTGGAAATGTTGAAGTGTCGAAATATTGTACTAGTATTTGGATTGAATTGGTCAAAGCTTCTTTACTTTGTTGATCAGTTTAAAGTTTAAGTAATTAGGTACCTTACCTATCTTGTAAGTGTGTACATAAAAATATTGATTACGAAATATTTATAACGTAGGTAATTTTTAAACAGTCTATACAATTTATTAATGATGGGATTAATGATCTCATTGTCAGTTACAATGTTAAACAATTCGACATAAAGAAGAATGAACACTTGAAGTTTTGGCATTTACATAGACTATTATATGTTCCAAATTAGTATTACTCTCATTTGGATCATTTAAAGGAGTAACGTATTTCTAAGGTCGTGATATGTTTACTATGTCGCAAAAGCTTCTGAGGTCCATGCAGTTCACTTCTGTTCTGTTACTTATGTCTGTGCTGATTAAGAGTTATTTTAAGCTGCTTATAAATGTAGATATCTGTAATTAATTGATAACCGAAATATACCGGCCAATATTAGTATAGCTACAGAAATTTTGCTTAATAATAAGAGGATTAAAAAAGACTGTTCAACTGGCAGTTGCTTTACTTCATTAACTGCAGTATGTATCTTTATACGCAGTGGAATCGCAAGAAGGACAATTTTTTCATGACTGCACATAACATTATAGTAGAAGCTGACCCAGCACACCCTTTTTTGCAAAACGATAGCACATTTCTATGTTCTATAAATGATTTCTATATGTATATCCTAAACCTCGGACATCCGCACAATATATTCTAATGTCTTTGTATGCTTAACCTTTTGGATCATGTTGTGTTTTGCATATTTTATTCATATGTAATTATGTATTAAGTATACGATTTGTTGTCTCACACAGTACATTCAATTTAGTAATGGAGTAGCCATTTTACATGTGTTCTGTATCCTCTCCCTGTTTATTCAGCACAATGACAAGAAACGCTTCGTGTAACTTATCAATTAAAAATGTCTTTTCGTAAACTAGTATATATGTGACACTAAAAGTTATTTTAATGTGTATATGCATATTCAAGTCAAGTCTTGTGGATAATGTGTGCTTTATTGATGAAGGAAGAATAACTTGTTCTTATCATGGAAGTAAAATGGTTGTTGTTGTATCTGTAATACACAAAATACCTAAGACTATACATACATGAACATGCAATGTCTCAAGAAGTAATACGGCTATTGGAATTTAGTAGGTATCTCTGTGTGTATCTTCAGATTACACACATAATTCAAGACGGATGAATATATTTATATATTCATCTAGGTTGACCGTTCATGTTCATGCATGTAATGTATATTCTTGGAAACCAGCAGCTAAATAAACGTACAATCCTCTTCTGTCTTTACTCTTGAGTTTATTAGTTGTGATTTGTCTGTACAGGGGAATGGAGTAGAAAAGGTAACGCCGTCAATTGAAGAGATTCGAGCAACTTGTCGTGTTAATAATAAATTGGAGAATTAAAATGATCGTTCTTTGCTGGTGGTGGTACGGTGCTTGTGTATGGGCAATCGTATAGAGGTGGACAGTACAAACAGAATAATAATGTGTTTGTGAACTCTGAGATTGTGAAGCACCCCCAGTATATTGTAGTCAGGACATTCAAGAACGAAGAGACTAAAGGTTATACAAACAACTCTTGTACTTGTGATGAGGTTGACCAAAACGATACGTGCAAGCGTACAGTAGTAGTGTAGAGTATGGTTACATTTAACGTATAAGATTCTGTTACACATTTGTTTTTCATAAGTAAGGCTAACTACCTTCTAACTCTAACTCAATCAAGGAAACACTTGAGCTTGAGTTGCAAGCGGAAACGTTAATTGTTAAGTATCTCTATAGTAGAATTTCTATAGACATCCAGAGTATTGTTTTGCAATTCAGTCAGATTCAGGTATAAGTGCACGGATAAAATACTTCGATTTTTACACACCTTTCCTATGGTCGCATAAATATTAGTACACGTATATACAAACTTACGGTAATTTTACGGTAGATCAGAAACATCCCTCTACTTCCATATCTGATTTTGCAGTTGATATTTTTAAGTAATTATTACTACACGGATAAGTGCAGGCAGTTTCTTATTTGTACTATTATAGCTTAAGTTGAGAAATTGTTTTTTTCATTTTAATATAAAGTATATAAAGTATATAAAATATATTTATTTTCTAAATTTGTAGGTTTGTTGAAAGAGTAAGCTGATACCCCTTATACAGATTGTAGCCCGGCATCGAAAACTGGGTTGCGATTCTCGTCTAGACGGACCAAGAGACTTTTTTAGCTTCACAATGCCAATACCGGACAACAACGACAATACCAGATCCCAGTACATCTCCTTTAAGCAGAAGAAGCCACTAGGTAACTATTTTACAGTAATTTATAATTTATATTCACATTCAAATGCAGATGTAGAGTAGGGATTAAATTCAAAGTCTCCACTGTAAGCTAAAGTGTTCACTCAACATTGAAGCAGGTTTACTTATTGAATTACTCTGAAATTAGCTGATGCTCTAAAGTTTCCGATTCATCCTGTACCACTAATTTAGTGCAATATAATTTTTTCAGGTTTTAGCGTTTAAAATTGCACAGCTTTATTAAAATGTTAACAACTACAAGAACTTTTGTTGCACAGCAGGATACGCAAGTATATAGATAGATATGCAGCGCTGAATCCCTTGAAGGGGTGTTTTCTAGAAATAGGATTTTTTAGAACTTCTGTTACCACACTAGGTACATGCAGAAGGCTGTTGTTGTATATCTACTTCAGCATAAGCGCCTAAAAACCTTGAACCAAAGGTGATTTCAATTGCTCGAACAATTTATGACAACACTTGCCAGTTCTATTGCATAGCCATGATTATAAACCGGTATTTTACATTGTAATGTACACAATTGTATACTATTGCTAGCATACTATTAGAGTACAGAATCTGTTTCGTCTCATCATTTTCAAGGTCTAGACGGTTGACGGTATAGCAGGTAGGAGTAAACCGTGGTCAGCTCTAAACCGGTATATGTTATACAACTGACCATCATTTCTCTAAGCACACACGTTGCAATAATCGTAAATAATGTATTTACCTAAATGCAATTTTATTGAGAATCTTTATCCTGGTGAAGTGTTCATGTCTTACTAGGTTTTGTCGTAAACCCTCCATGCACGTAACACTTACAATAACATTATACCGTACTTCTTTAGTCTTTAGGTATCACTCAATTACAACTACTCAAATAAACCCGAATAAAAATTGAAGATTCATAATATACATAGCTTCTTTACCTCTACGAAAGTAGTAACAGACAATATCTTTCAAATGTTTTCATAAATATCAAATTGTGCAATTGACACTTTTTACAGCTATAAGTTAAGTTTGTCTACATATGAACTTTATGGATCAGTGAGTATTGAACCTGAGTCAATATTATGAACAGATTTATTTATTTTAGTAACTCTTGATAAAGAGCAATGTATAAAAAATGCAATTAGGGTATTTTTCAGACTAATCCATAGTTTGCTTAATTTAAATCTTACAAATTAGATACTGTACGACTTCAGTCGTTACTTTCTATCAGACTTTTCTATCTGACTGAATAACTGGACTGAAGCAGTTTAATCAACAGTTGTAACTTATTATCTTCTGCGATTGGTCTTCAATAAACTAACAGACTAGCAATAATATACATAGTAATATTATACCATTCTTATTTTACACAGTACTTATGCAGTAAGCAGTACATACATTGCGCGTGCATTGATACTTGCGATATAGTAAAAAATACATGTTTGCTTACAAATAACATTTTTTGCTGTTATCATTTTACTTTTTACTGTTTTTATTGACACATTTTCGACAAAAATGCGAATTGCTTCATACAGTTGGGGAAAATGTTTACAATACAATTACATTAACACTTTATGTAATGCTTTCACATTACAAAAAATACAGTCGAAAATAATTCGCAAAAATGACAACGCATACAGGTAATAGGTATAGGCATCTATATTATGATAGGTAGGTAATTTAGGTTAGAATGTGATTTATATGGTTCATGATTTTTCTCACTAAGTTCATAATTGCTTATAAATAATTAACTTATAATAAGTTTCTGTATGTATGCAACAGTAATTTTTTTCATGTAGCATAACCGAATTAATAATAAATCTTGTATTGTTTTATTCTCACAGCCACTAGAAAGGAAGAAGTAGCTTCAATAAGACTGAAGTTCCCTTCCAAAGTTCCAGTAAGTTCCATTTAAGCACTTACAACTTATACGGTACATTATTAGCTCAACCACCCAAATATGCATGTAATGTGTATTCTGTGTGTAGGTAATTGTTGAGCGATACCACAAGGAACTGTCTCTGCCTACTTTGGACAAAACAAAATTTCTCGTCCCCCAAGAAATCACGATGTCTCAGTTTATTACTATCGTACGGTAAGTTAATTACATTAAATTTTACATACCTAAGTTGGCTAATTAAGTTTTAAAGTTTAAAACAAGTAAAATATTTTGCTAACACTTATTGCACATTATGTGTTTAGAAATCGATTGCAACTAAATTCGCAACAGGCTTTATACCTTCTGGTAAGCAATCGAAACTTGGCTTCCTTGTCAAGACCCCTGTCTCAGATCTACCGGGATTACAGAGATGAAGACGGATTTCTTTATGTAACCTATGCGTCTCAAGAAGTGTTTGGATGATATATGAAAAACATTTTTCAAAAAACTCGTTCATTTTTCTACGCATCAGTTTATATTTATTCCAAAATGAGTTACATGCGCCATGTAGTTCGCCCTTTTCCCTTGTTTAGACATGAACAATGTTTAACTGCAGTCATGTAAATAGTAAATAACTCACATGAAAGTAATTACGTTTCAGAGCAATGCTAATTAATGTAACTACCGTAAGATTAAGACATAGAATTAAAGACTTATTCATTTTGCTGAACAAAAGTAATTACAATACATAGGTGTACATCAAACCGTGTGTATTTATATAAATAATTAATAATTATGGATTATTCCTAAGTTCCAATTAAATTACTAAACTGTACTGTGTTTGTTTGTATGAGTCAATAAGCCTTAAAGAATAAATATAATTGGAAGTGTGAGCGTGCTGCTGTGCTGTAAGAAGTACCTAAAGGATTGAAATGAACTTTCAAAAAGCATTTAAATAAAAAGTTTGTTAAATGACATATACAAACTCCAATTGACCGATGGACTGGACATTGAGAACCGCAAAGGATGTTAAAAATGATGTTGTATAACTGGTAACTATTTAGAATCTTGTTTTCTTGCGCACCTTTTCAGTTACAGTTTAGTAAACTTGCAGAGGAGTCGTCTTATTTGTAATTATGTTTAAAGATCATTTTCTATTATGTATTTTTGTGTTGGCTGTTTCGTATAAGTGCATTAATGTTAACAAAAGACCATATCAAAATGTAAATTGTAAGTAAGCTACCGGTTTTTGCAATTTGTAAATCCTGTTTGTATGTACTGCATTGTAATAATATTAATGTGTCATACATGCAATATACCTTAACAAAAAGTGACCATTTTGTAAAATTCATTAAATGTGTACTTACTACTTACATAACTTACATTACATGCTTTCAGTGTTTCTTTTTGCATGAAAAAAGGTCATCTCTTCATCTAACCAGTTTGTAGACTACTTTAAACGGTGAAATTCTTGTCCAAAGTAAATTCATTATAATTATTGGTAGTGACACTTCAAATTATTCAGTTGATAGTAATACTCTTCACATAAGACCACTGTTTACTGCACAAACTGTTTTGTGACTTTCACAATCAAAAATTGATTTCATGCACACAAGTCGAACAAAGCCGTACACTCATGTATTTGTATTTCATTTTATTGCTGGAGACAAAAGACTGCGACTTGTGGCTGGGTTGTCCGCGAAGTTTGTGGAAGTTAATGTTTATTTCAGTCTTCATCAGTTCACCGAATATCAGTTTTGGAAACTACTCTTTAGTAAAGTGAATTAAATCATAATAAATGACAATCATTTAAAATTTAATAACATGATATTAGGTTTTGTACAGCTTTAAAAGATTTTTATATTCAAATTAGGTTTTTTTAGATCCATAAAACATGGATTTAATGTTCAAATCGGCATTTCATGGGAGACACTTCGGATTTCATTCTTACATTCGTTTATTCAGACAATACAGTTGTGTTAGAAGTTTCAAATCTATTGGTCGTGTACAAAATAAATTATATGTTTTAAGTTCCTTACTTAGACCTTACGTTCCTAAAGTTCCTTATGTACTTGAAAACAATGTTTACACCAGTTATTCCTATTCTTCTTCTACTAATGCGATTGATACAAATGAAAAAAGTAATCTGCAAGTTAATATTGACTCATCTGAATTTCCTCCAGAACGAATTAGGAACTTTAGTATTATTGCCCATATAGACCATGGAAAAAGTACGTTAGCTGATCGCATGTTAGAATTCACAGGTAAAATCCTTTCCTCAAATGACTACTATTCATATATTTTTCATTAATTGACTTAATTTATTGTTAAATGATTTTCTATTTTCTTATTTTTCTTCATAAGGCGCAATAAAAACATCTGTGGATAATAAGCAAATCCTTGACAAGTTACAAGTCGAAAGAGAACGTGGTATTACAGTTAAAGCCCAAACTGCTAGTATGATTTATGAACATAAAGGATTAAAATACTTGCTGAATTTAATTGATACACCTGGACATGTGGATTTTTCGTATGAAGTAGCTAGATCGTTATCGGCTTGTGATGGAGTAATTTTACTCGTGGATGCTAATCAAGGTGTCCAAGTAAGTGAATACACAAGAATTATTAATGGTTTCAAGTTCAATTCAATGATATAATATTATTGTTTTGTCTAATGTTGAAATTCATTATTCAAAGCAATTTTGCGTATACCTAAATATTATAAATATTAATTCGTTTACCTATGCATGAATGTTTTAGGCTCAGACGGTAGCCAATTTCTATATGGCATTTGCAAAAAATCTTCATATAGTCCCCGTGCTAAATAAAATAGACTTAAAACATGCAAATCCCGATCGAGTTATTGAACAGTTGAACAGTTTGTTTGAAATAAATACGGATTCTATTTTGCGAATATCTGCTAAACTTGGAATAGGCATTGAAGAAGTCTTGCAGACGGTTGTCGACAAATTTCCTCACCCGAAAGGTAAAATTATTGTGATTTTTTTAACAAAAATTGTATTTTTATGCTCAGACACCAAAAATTATTATATTATTTCTTTTAAATAATAGGAAACCGAGATCTTCCTGCTAAGGCTCTGGTATTTGATATGTGGTTCGACCGTTATAGAGGTGTAGCACTTCTATTTGTAATTGTAGATGGTAAACTAAAATTACGTGACAATATAACTTTAGCCCAAACAGGAAAATCATATGAAGTCAAAGAAATCGGAATTTTGAATCCTAATCCAACACCATTAAATTGTCTGTAAGATTTCTTTACTTGATCATGATATGACCAATCTTTTTTATATTTCCACCATTTTGTGTACCTCTGCTAAAATGACATTGGACCTAATAGATACGCTGGACAAGTCGGGTACATGTATTGTAACATGAGGGCTACAAAGGAAGCACTTATAGGTGATACAGTTCACCTCACCAACTCCCCGGTTGAACCCTTAGAAGGGTTTATAAAAGCCAAACCAATGGTTTTCGCTGGAGTCTATCCAATGGACCAGTCAGAGCATCCACAACTACGGCTGGCCCTTGACAAATTGCTGTTAAATGACGCTAGTGTAGAATCAACTATAGAATCGAGGTTTGTTTTACTTTAACTTCCTATTTAGGTCTCAATGCAACTTGACTAATACGATTATTGTGTTTCTTAGTGTAGCACTGGGCAATGGTTGGCGTCTAGGATTTTTAGGAGTGCTTCATATGGAAGTCTTTAACCAAAGGTTAGAACAGGAATATGGAGCTCAAGTGGTATTGACAGCTCCTAATGTACCTGTAAAAGGTAATTTTAATAAAATAAATATTAAATATCCAGACGTTTATTTACAGTGATATATCACACATCACATAATACTAATAACGAAAACAATGTTTCATTATTATTTTAGTAAAGATAAAGGGGGCGAAGTTAATAAAGCATCACGGAACCGACATTCTGACTATAAATAATCCAGCCCTACTTCCAGAAAGAAATATAATAGAAACGATGTATGAACCATATGTATTAGGCACCATAATTACCCCAGGTTAGTAGGGTGGAACAATTAAACATTTAAAAAAGATAAGGTCACTTAAGTATTCATGAATAAAATATTAAACACGCAGCTGTCTATTTGGGAGATATATTGTCCTTGTGCTTGGAAAGAAGAGGAGCTCAAAAAGACTGTCGCAACATCGATTCCGAACGTGTCATTGTTACTTTTGACCTACCTTTGAATGAAATAGTAGTTGATTTTTACGATAAGCTGAAATCATTAACATCTGGATATGCTTCGTTTGACTATGAAGAAACAGGATACCAAGAGTCAAATTTAGTTAAAGTAAGTGCACATTACTCAATGTGTGTCTATCTAGTGTACATTGTATTCTATTAAACTGGAACTGGATAATACTGTTGTCTAATCATTAATGTTTGTGTTGTGTGTAGATGAACATTTTATTAAATGGAGATAACGTAGAAGAAATGAGTGTCATTGTTCATTTAACGAAAGCTAAGGAAATAGGAAAGTCCGTGTGTGCTAAATTAAGAGATACCATTCCTCGACATCAATTTCAGGTTGATCTGCGCAATATTATGTATTTATTTGTATACTTAATAGTAATAGAATCAAGATTGCACTATTGCACCTTTGCTGCGATAGGTTGATTCACGTATTAAAGGAGAAAAATTCATTTTGTGTTTGTAGATTGCTGTTCAAGCTTCAGTTGGAGGAAAAATTGTAGCCCGTGAGGACATAAAAGCAGTTCGTAAAGATGTTACAGCAAAACTTGTGAGTTCATTTTTATTCAAAGTTTTGATTTCACATTCAGGTGTATTGAATTCATTTTTTTGTTTTAGTATGGAGGTGATATAACAAGAAAGCAAAAACTTTTAAAGCGACAAGCAGAGGGAAAGAAAAGGATGAAAATGTTTGGTAAAATACAAATTCCAAGAGAGACCTTTATAAAAGTGTTACATCGCTAGGACTAGGACTAGGACTTCTAATCTAAAGTATGATTTTATTGTGGGTATGTTTGTCTTGGAATGTTGGATTAATAAAATATTACTTGTTTTAGCAATATTAAATGAATCCGTTCTTTTAAATAAAAGTTTCTCTCTATCTTAATCATCATAGTTATATTTATTACAAAATTCTATTTACCAACGTTGATGTTTATTCCCCGTTTCTTGATATGTGAAAAAGCTTTTCATTCTCATTTTTACTCACGCATTTTCTCATTTTGATGTCAGAGAAAAGACTTTGCGCAATTTTCTCATAATTAATTCATACTTTCAATTCAATCTTAAATATTTCGTATTTCTGTTACATTTTTCTTTCATCGTTCAAGATGTCGTCTGATGACCAAGAGATGTCTGAGCTGGTAGGAGCCGTTGGACAATTTGATACATCTGGATGAGGTGACGAAAATGACGGCAACTTAGGAGAGTCGCAATTTAGGCTTGAAGTGATCGAGATCAGAACAGTGACTCTACAGGAGGGACAGGAAGTTCAAGAAGACCGTCAAGTGGAAGTTCTTCAATCCTTGATATGCCTAACAATATTACCATGGAAGATGTCGGTGGTCTCAAGGATAATCTCAGGTTTTCAAAATAGATTATTTCCAAAATTGAAATATGATAGCAGAACTGTATTAGAAGTAACTGTATTAACTGAAATGTTCAGCTAAGTTATAAAACTCTATTCTATGTAATAGGTACCTAACAAGGGCTGTGAATTTCCCTTGGCAAACAAGGCGGCTATGAATCGGTGGGGAGTGTCCGTTCCCAAAAGAATAATGGTGAGTCAAAACAAAAAATTGTGAACATTAACATGTACATTATCATTTTATTCTGATAACTCAGTTTTATGGAGCCGCAGGTACAGGCTAAAGCTATCGCCAATGAATTAGACAAAGTGATGGGTCCGAAAAAAGTGTCATTTATACATCGCAAAGGAGCAGATTGTCTGGACAAGTTTTTTGGCCAGTGAGTGTTTCTCTAATTATATCATCTACTTACCCTATTAGCTTACCAATACCTTATCACTATTACCCTGTTACCACTACCCATGTTCTACAGGTCTGAAGCAAACCTGAGGAAAATCTTCAAAGAACCACAAGATAAAAAACCTACAGTCCTATTTTTTGATGAACTCGATGGGCTATGTCCAAGCGGAGAAAGTGGCTCCAAGTCATGCGAAGTTTACTGCGGAGTAGTCACCACATTTTTAGGTTTAGTAGATTCAGTGAAAAGTGGCGAAATTCATGTGATCGATGCCACAAACCGTTTGGAAGCCATTGATCGCACCGTTCGAAGAGTAGAGATTCTACAAACGTAGCTTTCTCTCGGTGTATCAACTGAAAAACAGTTTACTGGTGTTATTAAGAGTCATCAACACTTTGTAACTTGGTTGTTTAGCACCGATAATAAATATTTCAATTTCAATACTGAACATAAAGTGATATGAAGTCAGGAAAATAAATTGGACGAACTTAAATTATTAATGTTTTTAATCAACGTCTTAATCATACTTACAATATTTATAATCTATAGATGTTTAAAAACTCCACGATGAAAACAAGAGTAACTTAACTTCTTTTCGTTAACTGTAGTATTGTGGGTGGAACATAAAATTTCTTTTTGTCTTTACTAACTAAAGCATCCTCACTTAATGGTTTGATAACAGCACCCAATTTAGTAATAACTTTAGGAGCTGTAAGAGTTTTCATTGATTTTTCTGGCATCCATGTTCTTCCTACTGGAGCACGAATCGTTTTTTCGAAGTCTTGAACTCTTTTAAATGGAAAAGGAAGCTGTTTTACCTGTAATGATAAAAAGATGCATGAAATTAGAACCCTTTCTTTTCATTGCATAGTTTGAAAACTGTAAAATTACAATACAAAACATTACCTGATGTTCTTTAAGTTTGTTATTTGAATCTTCATTTAGAATTACGTGTGATAATCTAGCGTCCTGTCTTGGCGGTAAGGGTTTTGCTTTTACTAAAAATCGTTTACGTTTACGAAGTGACGGTCTAATATCTTTTCCTCCCCATTCACCCCAACCAGGCAATGTCAAATTAACATCTTTTGGTTTAGACTCTTCTATCAACTCAGTTTTTCTCTTCTTGAATTCTGAGACAAGATCATCATCTTCAAAGGCTTCCGCGATAAGTTTTCTCTGGTCGTTACCATCTGAATCGTCATCATCGTCATCCAAGTCCCCACTTTGTAGTGCGCTACCATCAAATTTGACAAATTTTGTTCCCTTTGACAGCTTTAAAAAGTTTTTAGGGTCAATCGACGGGGGCAACAGTGCTGACACCACCTCGGGTTGGTCAACATTGGGTTTTGGATCCTTATATCTTCTCGAAGATTGAGGTTGCTGCATTGATAACTCTTCCCCATGTGACAATTCGATGTTGGTCTCTTCCTCGTTTACATTCAATTCTTGTATTTCATCAATATCTCCCACTGTGGACACCTTCCTCAAAGGAACTTTCCAAGGATTGTTAACTGAAGACTTAACTAAGAGCGGTACACTTAGATCTTCATCTTCGTCGTCGTCACTGGATTCCTAGGGGTTAAGAATTTAAACTAATTAGAAGAGAACGTGAGTTTTACAAACGTCATAATCTTGTGAATTTTTTAACAGTTCATTGTTGCTTACCTCTACTTTCTGAGTTAGATCACGACTAATTTTTAACTGTTCAGTTAAGGCTAGACGGCTTTCTTTGTTGTACTTTGCTCTTGCCGATTGCATTTTTGCCCATTTTGATGTATTTCGATGTTTCAAACTCATTCGCTCCTTAATTCTTGACAAGTCCAGCTCTTTTAACTTTTCAATAGCCGCTTCTGGATCTTTTTCTTGCAATTCTTCGAATTCTTTGAGCTGTTTTTTTATTTTATCCCTACGTAACAGCCTGTGATATTTTTTACTTTTAATTTTGTTTTTCCTCTTTGCCTTTGACATTTCATATGATTGAAGGGCACGTAGCCTAGCCATTTCACTATGTTGAGCTAATGCCTCTTCAACATTCAGAATGTGAGCATCGGCAGCGTCCGAATCTTTAGGTTTTCCCTTTTCTTTCATTTTTTTCACATAGTCTTCTCCGTGGAGTAGTTTTGCCATTTCTTCTTCTAATGGATTTAAAGGCTACAAAATTGAAATATATTATATCATAATTAAACTGTTGCATACAGGGTAAAGATCAGCAAACTGCAACACAGTTTGCAACACAGATAATAATTTTAGTTGTTTTGATGATCGGGAGTCGATTTGGAGACATATCTCAATGAACCCCAAAGGGGAGGGTGGTGGAACAAAATAGTAATGATTAAAAATTGTTCCTTTTCGGGATTGATGGGATAAAGATAGGGTAAAAAGGGAGTCCCTAATAAAACTGGAGACACATTTATAATGATTCATTCGATATCGTGTCACAGACACATAGATACACAGACTGACACACGACACGGATTGAAGTTCTTACTTATAAAGTAGCAGTAGCTGATGCTACATAATAATTAATAACCATACTGTGACAGGTGGAGGTGGAATACTCAATGTAATTCATGTTTAATTAAAGTTTATAATAATCCAATAAGTAAACTTACCACGAAATCATCAAATGCTTCTTTGCCAACTGGTTTTGACACTATTTTACCAGAATTCGCAGGAAATACAAGTTGATCTGCCACCCTGTTATGATACACAATGGAATTCCATTTACTAACATCCTTCTTGGCATTGTCGTAAAGT
This sequence comes from Pogonognathellus flavescens, assembly GCA_019776165.1. Taxonomy (NCBI): domain Eukaryota; kingdom Metazoa; phylum Arthropoda; class Collembola; order Entomobryomorpha; family Tomoceridae; genus Pogonognathellus; species Pogonognathellus flavescens. The sequence goes on along the minus strand of JABASD010000065.1, from coordinate 74,952 downwards.
ACTGTGCGATTGATCTAAAAATGAAAAGAATGAAATTGTGAAAATACATTCCCAATCATGCCTAATTGAGAAACCACAACTTGAATAACACAGTACCTTGCTAGAAAAAGTTTTTTCTGCCGGAGTGTCTAATGTTTTTATTTCTTTTTTCTTCCCTGGTGTGTCTTTAATTTTCTTTTTGATTTGCTCAAATCCCTTTTCTTTATTACTCTTCTTTAACGACTGAAGCATTCCTTCTATGGACAATGACTTTTTACCTTGTTGATATCCCTTTGAGAAAGCAAATTCAGACGAAACTTTGGCAGCCTCTGTTCGCATTTCTGACATATGGTGTTTTCTACATCAAAACCAAAATTAACCACGTTAGTTTAGCAAGAAAAATACTTCATGAGAATTTGCTTGAAATGTAAAGCTTAAGTTAAAATTGAGTAATTATAGTAAAAGGTTAATGTTTAGCTATTAGCTGCTAACACATTACACTTTTATACCTATTAGCATCCCCAGTTCGAAGAACGGAGCGTAATCGTGCTTGATATTTTTCAAAATCTCCATTAATTTCATCATCATCAGAATCTTCTTGTGTAACTCCTGTTTCCATAACCAAATCTTCCTTTTCAGCAGACGTACCATCATTGTCGAAATCAAACTCTGCATATTTACTTGCTTTCCGTGTCTGTCCAGAACTAAAATTACAAAAATTTGCATTAATCAAAATCAAAACCTGCAAGTGAAAACCTTAAACAGCACGCATTATACATTCTTTCTTTTGCAATCAATAATTTATGTTGTTTATTAATATTTAATGGACTTTAGTTATTTATTTTTATACCCTTTTGTTTTTTTGCTCTTCATCTTCGCAGCTGATGATTTGGATGTATTTCTATTTACTGGTAACTTCTGTTCTGAACTCGCACAGTCGGAAACTTGAACTAACTGCTCTTAAATAAGTATGAAATATTCAGTTTTTATAGAAATTAACTTTTTCGCATATTTCGTTTTTTGACAAAATATTCGTAGTTATTAATTTTTGACTCAGCAATCGGCAATGTTTTACTCGCTGAAACAGAAACAACTCCGCATGGAAATAAATTGTATTTGGGGGACTTTCTTCACATGTTATATGTGTGAAATCTGTAAACCAATCAGCAAGATGTATCATTTCATCCGTTCATCCTTGAAATCACCGCGATTTGTAAATCATAGAATAAAGTAAATAGTAAAGTCGTAGTATTTATGTTGTGATTTTGTAATTTCAATACTTCTCAAAAGTAATCAGTTTCAACAGAATTCAAGTCAAGTTCAAACTTTCTTCGACAAAATTGTGAAGCACATTACGAAAGTTTAATTTTTGTGTAGAATTTTTCTGTTCGTATAATATCAGTGTATGTTTAATCGAGGAACTGAGAAAGTTGATTTATTTTGACTACCACCAACTATTGGCCACTTTCTACAAACAGCAAAAAGATTAAAAAAAGTACACTCGTAAATCGTAATTTCAGTGAGAAGTTCCTTCAGTCATGTCACTGGTGGCGTATGCAGGAAGTAGTGACGAAGATGACGTCGAAGATATGGACACATCTGAAAATACTACAATAATAACTCCGAAAATAAATGCAGATTACAAAGCTGTGCCCTCCAATAATAATATACGTCAATCTGTAGAGGATGTCCCACCAACATATGTAGTAAATTCAGAGGCTGCTGAAGTTGACGATTTTGCTGCTTCTACTGCCATTCCATTTCCCATTTCAAGTTGGTCCACAAAGCTTAAATTTGAAGAAAGTCTTCCGAAACCTAAAGTGGATGGTGAATCAAGTGAAAGCAATGATGTAGAAATCGGCCCTATACCACCCAAAAAGGTGTATGGAGATGAAGATAAATATCTCCCTCCGTCTAAAACTGTTGCTACTTCTTTTCAAAGTCTCACTTCCAAAAAAATTAATGGTGTTGTCAAAATTAATATCCCTTCATTGAAAGATGTAAGTTTGAATATTGCTTAATTTGTAGACCTGAACTTGGTTATATAATTGTATATATGTCATAATATCATGGATCCCTGGCTTGATGTTAGTGGCCATGATAATATATTAATAAATTATTAGTTTACATTTTTTAATGTACTTTTCAGTTTGAAGATGATGATACTTCGAATACAGGCACTAAGAAAGTCATTCAACAGTCTAAAGTACGTAAAATGTTTTGTTATTCTACTTGCTTCTCCGTATTATTTCAAGCAATATGTAATGTGCTATGATACTTTGTATAAATAATTCACACAATTGACATTTATTTTATTTTGTTTTATTTTCAGAAAGGGTCAGGTCTGTTTGCCGTTTTACCTCCTCCAAAGAATAGCGGTGTTAGTCTAATGACTATGGCGAACGAAGCAGGAAATAAATCAGTTGCACCGGCGAAAACTACAAATAATCAAATCACATTAGGGGCCACATCTTCTGAAGTTGCAACTACTGCAACCGCAAAAATTAGTCAAAGTTTAATGCCTAGATCTTTAGTTCCCGATTCAGTAAAGCAAAACCTAACCGGTAAAAGACCAGCACCAAGCAAATTGGACGAAATTCGGGCGAAGTATCTTAAGCAAGATGCAAATGTGCGAATAGTACATTCAGGGAAAGGTGCCTCCAACAAGCCCGTTAACAGCGACGATTCTGATGACGATGGCGAAAAAGATTATTTCTCTTTGGATTCTTCCGATATGATTGTCAATGACCCAGCTGTATTAGCTAAACTTCAGTTGCCTACACCATCATTTGATCAAACGACGGTACCTGATAAACGAATGACTTTGGGTGAGGAATCTGAGGACATTTCGGATCAAACGAACAATGATGCAGGACCTTCTACTTCAGCAAACAATGATATTGATGTGGCAAGTTTTGTAAACCCCTTGTACATTTACATTTTTACTTTTTACATTATTACTTATGTGTTGTTTACTCTTTTCAGATGAAATTCGTTAAGAAGGGAAAGAAAGGTGAAGCCATTAACTTTATAGAAGTTAACGCTGATGATTTGCGGCCTGATACTACAGAATGGTTGAAAAATATGACGGACGAGGTAATTTTTGTAAATGGTTTCGTTAGAATCATAGAACAAACATATACTTCCTTGATAACATTAATATTTATTGTTTCTGGGTCTTTAAATGTTTTCTTTCTGTTTCAGTCGGCAGTTCCAGCTAGGCGAAGTAAAGGACTTGGTGGAGCTGTCAAGCGAAAGCATCAAATCACTTATTTGGCCTTTGAAGCCAAGGCGAGAGAACAAGAATTACAAAACACGTGGGCTCAGAATAGGTCTTCAAGACGACAAACTCAGTCAAAATACGGTTTTTAGTAATATTGATAGATATTTGTACCCCGATTCGTTTTTGAAACTACGAAAATGAGTGTTTTTATGATTTAGACTCTACACATTGGTATGTAAAGATGTTCATTGTTAACTTATCTAATTAATAATAATTATAATTATGTATTTCATGTACCTAATTAGATTCAAGTGTGAAAAATGTATTTTCGACTATAATAAACATCACCACGCTTTGTAAATGATATTACTGGCTCAAATAATTGTAATAATTGATTAACACTTCTTGACTTGTCTGCAAAAATAAGAAGATTTTGATATTTTGTTCAAGATTTTCAATTCTGATTTCTTTAATAACTTAGTTATAAACACCGTAAATACATTTCACAAGGAAAATATAATTTGTTAAGGAATGCCGGTTTTGTTTTGTTAGTCAGTATTGCTAAAGGTATACACAGAGTTATTAGGTAAGTGTTAAATTGTGTAGACTGACAACTGCTATATAAATAAGTTAGTAATAATGGTTGAAATTCACTGGGATGACAGGATAACGAATATAATTTTGTTTGCAGTGCCCTTGTACTTATTCTGCATGCATATCTCAATTCAGTTCAAGGTTTGCTTAAACCTCCTATTTTTGCTTTTCGAAATATTTCTTTTTAGCCTCAGGATCAGGAATAATTGTGTCTGCTCCTGGTTTCCAGCCTGCAGGACAAACTTCACCATGCACATCTGTATACTGGAAGGCTTGCACAAGACGCAAAGTTTCGTCTACGCTTCTGCCCACTGGGAGATCATTCATTGTCATTTGGCGAAGTATTCCCTTGTCGTCAATAATGAACAGTCCTCTATAATAAACAATTTTTAAAAGATGATTATACAAATTATGGATTTATGTTATATCAGTTATGTATTTGATACGTTATACAATTTGTTATTTATTATGCATCTCAAATACCTTAGAGAGTGACCTAAGTCCTCAAGGTAAACACCATAGTCTTTGGAAATTTTATGAGTAATGTCAGACAACAGAGGAATTTTCAAAGGACCAAGTCCTCCTTCCTTTCTGGGAGAATTTATCCAAGCCAAATGAGTGAAGTGAGAATCCACAGAGCAGGCCACAACCTGAAAACCATAGATAATTTAACGTAAAAAATTATTTTCTATTCCATTCAATACACTATGCGAAAAAATCATTCCAAAATCTCACCTCTGCATTAATTCTTCTGAATTCATCAACCCGGTCATTAAATGCCAAGATTTCCGTCGGACACACAAATGTGCTAAAGTAACCAAACAAATGCCCCAATAAAACTCTTTACTCAATTAATATAAAAATTATAATGTGTCCATACGAATGCTCTTCACTAAAAATGTATCTAAAAACTGTTCTTACAAGTCGAGTGGGTAGAAAAAGAAGACAAGATATTTTCCTTTGAAGTCTGATAATTTCAAAGCTCGGAAGCTGCCATTTATGACGGCTGTGCCTTCGAAAGTCGGAGCAGGTTTGGAAACTGGAAAGACACACAACAGTTGCATTTATCATGAATCATACTAATCATAAAATAACATTTGTATTGCTAATGCAAAATTACTTTAAACTATGAATGACATTTTCTGTGATTATGAACAATTGGACCTATTAAAATTACTTACTCATTGCTTTGGTCCATTGTAAGCTATGACCAGAAGCTTTTGATGTTTCTTGAGGATAAACGTCATTTGCAAACGAGTAACATTGATCTTCAGATTTAACTCCCACTCCGAATTGGTATAAAACTACAAAAGCAATTACACTCCAAGAGCGGTAAGTTGCACGAGAATGTAATGTCATAATTCAAATCTTATCAAATCGGCAATTAAATTTTTATTGCTGTTGTAAAAGCTCCAGATTTGTACAATGTACAATAAATATGCCGTAACAAATGGTTCGAAGAGGATTCTCCCAATATGCCGGATGGTTCCAACATACAAACACACAATCGGTCACTTTCAGTCTTTTCTGGTGTCAGCGTTTTAATATTCCAAATCACCACTATAATGTTGGATTGAATTTGCACTAATGTCTAGTCAGTCTGACTGACGTGTTAAAACTTTGCCATGCACAGACCACTCCACAGTACAGTAGCTTTATCAATCTGAATGGGTCTCTCAGGCTCCGGCTCCCGGTTCGCCTCGATCTGTCTTCTGTGTTATATTATGTGTGTACACATACACAGAGCAGAGGAACCTAAAAACAAGTTGCATGATAGAAATATAAACGTGATTTTATATACACATAATATTACCACTCACATAAATCCATGTACAAGCGTATATGGATAGGGTGTGTAGTATGTATGCAATATATGCATCTATGTTATGTAAGTACACGCAAGTAGTAAAGTAGGTGTAGTCTGCGGTGAGTGAAGAGGTGTTGTATATCTTTCTATCGATTCGGTGTTCATTTGAGATGAGAACTTCAGTAAAGTTTAATGTTGAGCTTAACATATTTTATATATAGCTTAGTAAAAGTGTACTTCATATATATACCATGTTCTGTTGTAGATTTACAAGATTTAGCTAAAGATAAGTTGATTTGCAAAGAAACGTCAGCCGACATAATTGTGTGTAAGCTAACTATAAGCCAGGACAACGTGGACTTAAAGTTCTTCAGCTAATCGTAGACAATTATTTGCTGAGATAGCTATAGTAATATAGCTAGAATAGCTACATTAATGGACAGCAGCAGATGATTTACCTACTTTCGAATTTACATGCATGAATACTGATTAAATGCTTTTGATAAGTTCTATGCAAATGCAAATATGTGAACATGTAAATATGAATGAAATTATACTGTTCATATTAGTTAATTTTAGTCCATCCTATAAATAGAACTGCATGACAACTTTGACTTTCCTCTGACATTAATCATTCTAGTCAACAGGTGCAGCAGGAGGCAATGCGCAGTGGGTAGACAAATAATTAGTAAAAGAGCTGTAGCTGTCTGGAATCCTTAAACCAAAGTATCATTCTTTATAGTATTAGAGTACACCTTTAGTACCTACACTACAATATGATATAAACTGCTTGTTCATGCATCTTTAAAAATAATACTTGCTGAAGTTTGTTTTTATTGCATAAAGTTTAAAGCCCAAACGAGCAGCAATATTATAACCTGAAAAGGAGATTGCAAGGTTAAGGTTTATCCACACAAAATAGGATAGTATAGAATTGACAAAACAACGCATTTAGATGCTTATAAATACTAACCTTACAATTTTTAATTAACACAAATGTTAGGAATTTATAAATAAGACTAACATATCATATTGTGTGTACTGTAGCTTATCGTTAGTACTTTTTTAAAAAGAACTTTCAGTATAGGTTTTCAGTAGCAAGTACATTTTGTACGCTATATGCATTACTTTGAAGGAGTAAATGTACATAACTAATAATGAGTCTATATTATAGGCACAGTCGGTCAGTGTGTGTAGGTATAAAATTAAAAAGTCGCTTTTAAACCAATATGGAACACCTTACAGCGCCTAGCGCAATTACACCATCATTGTATGTAGCCGTAACGGTGTAGCACATTACTAAATATATTATTATAAGTTGTAAGTAAACTAATTAAAGTTACACCCTGGTTAACTGACTGTACCACTGCATGCGTTAAACTTGTTTATTAACAAACATGGGAGCTACATCAGGTAAAATACACGCGGTATATTATCTAAATAATAATTATATGGTAAAATGGATAAAGCACTTTGATTGTTGTGTACTTTGGCTTTGGCTTTGTCTTTGATTACAATACATTAAATAAAATGGATACATACTATTTGAAAATTTCACAGCATATTTTCGGACGATTTCGGTTATCACACTTCCGAGGGCTAAAACAATGCTATATTATTTGACCAGACTCGTGCAAAACTGGTCGATATTATTAGAACATTTACCAGAAATGTATCTTGTAATTAATGAAATTCTTTTGTGAGTACAAAAACATTTTACAAATCTTTAACAGTTAAACAATCGTTGATGATGCCCAACAAGTGGGAGTTTTCCAAAGCAGCAGCAACTCTTTCTTTATCCGCCAATTGTTTATTTATCGCAGATTCTGTAGCGTGTGATCCGGGAGTCAATTTCACATCGACCTTAAATCTGGAAGGTAGTGACCGCATTAATTGAGTTCGTACACAAAGTCCAATTAAAGTTGCCATACTGCAGTGGGGAATCGTTGGTGTGAATTCTACCAAGATATGACTACCCTTATTGTCAACCTGAAAAGCGAAAAAAATTTAAATGATCTTCAGTATATAATTTACTTACATTATATGCACTATAAAAGTGAAATAGACTTACATGAATCCGATCTGCATCTAAAACATTTAGCTGTTCTAATGTTGATGGACGCTCTGGGTCGTTTATGTCTCGAATCATATCTGTAAACGTCAAATCAAGTAAACCTTCTCTATAGTTGCCGAGTTCAACACAGTTTATTACAAAGCGACCTTAATGAATATGTCAATTATTTATTTAAATCAAAATTCAATACATTAAATATACTCATCACGATATATGTCCAAAATTGCTTTTAACAAACATATAATTATAATTTCCCACATCTAAGGATTAAATTAATCCGAATTTTGTTTTAATAACTGTTTGCTTAAATATTTATATCTAAATTTTTGAACATGCTGACAGCTTACATTAATTACATATACTAAACATGCATACTTCTACAAGTATACCTGTTTTTTTCGAGTACCTACTACTGGGATAAAGAATTGTATGTTTAAATCCTTACCGAAAACTTCGTTAGCATCAATGTCATCATCTCCACTACAGTTTAATTTGCTGACTAATTTGTTTAAATCCATAATATTCTTGTAATTAGGGCAGTTTAGTTACTTCAGTCTGCAATAAAGGAAATCAATGTTCATTTATTCAAATGTTAACAAATGCTTAGTTCTCCTTATCTGCTTCATTAGCAGTTACATTTATTTATAGACACTTTATGTGACTTGACTACACAAAAATTAGAAATATACTTATTTTATAGTAGTATTATGTATAGCAATTGGCATATCGATCAGTTTGTCGTTTATTCATAGTTTTACTACTACTATACGTGTTATTCAATTTACAATTCAATTAAGAATTAAGAGATTAACTTACATTTAGTTGAATGTATTGTATAACAATACTCTACAGATATATTCATTAATTCAAAAGCTGTGAAAACAACTATTTGATCCTTATCACAATTATATGAGTAACACTAATGAGTTTACTTAAAAACAACGATGTAGTGCAAAGTGTGGGTTTATGATTGTTATTCCTACAACGGCTATATAAGTTATGTGAGAGTGAGAAATTTTGGTACTTGTAAAATGTAATAGGTATAATGTAATGTAGATAAAAAGTTCGTTTTTTTAGGTTAAATTAAAATCTTATCGTTGTGAGGTTGTCACTCGGTTCTATTTGTGCATGTTTTCTGTTTACTTGTTTATGTAACACTCAAGGTTGTTTTCTGTTTTATGAATCCTCTTCACTCGCACGAACAATTTGTTGCAACTGCATCCTATCAGCACATAGCTCCAGTACATATACAAAAACAAATTTATTTTGCATGTAATAAATTTTGGGTGCATTTACCTCATTGTCACTTAAGTGCATCCTTCATAAATGTTAACACATTACATACTACCACATAAGTAAAGGAGTCAAAAACACTCATTCATTAATAATTAAAACAAAAGCTAAAGCTTAACTAAAACTAAAATCCTATAACCAAGCAATAAATAAAGCTCAGCAATGTATACTATAATAAGTAATGATATAGTGTGTAATGATTGAGTTTACGTTTCAAGATACCAATTACTTAAGTAATAATGCTACATATACTAGTGATAAAATAGCCATCATACTATGAATGAATTGTGTGAAAATGTTGGTATATACAGATAATATATGACACCTAAAACTTAGTTTTAGTTGATGTGCTGTATAGATTACATGCGAGAAAAAGGAAATGGATAATTTTTCAACTCATTAGTTGTGTAAATTGGGAACATAAATCCACATACATCCTGTTTGTCTTTCTGTCACACTATTTAACCATGCCTATACAGTGTGTGCACCTAAGTATATAGAGTTATTACCTAAAAACAGCACACAACATGTTTATATGTAATAATTCGGTTTTAAAGTGGGAATGAACAATTCAATTGTACAACAATTAACTTTTATTTTCAGATTCACTTCTGATGTATAGAAAGGATTATTGGTTTGATTGTCAATATGGCACTTCATACATACTTAGCATTTATTTATATGGTATAGATAGTTTCATAGTTCTCCAAATTGAGAAAATGTTTCCACCATTGTAATCACTTCTTGTAGGACCTGTTTTCTTTCATGTTGGTTCTTGTCAAGCCACTGATGAATCGCTTTGACAAAGTCATCAATCCAGTTTTCAGAACCTTCGAAATCAAGACTTTGATTCATGAGAGGGCTTGCTGCAGCAATATAAACACCGTAAAGTAATCCGAGTTTCCCAACTCTCCCATGGTCTTCCAATAAATCCTAAAAATTGTTGATAAGGTCTTTTTAATTCAATTTTATCGATTTTTATTTAGAAACACACGTAATGCGAAAAGTATAAAATCTAATGGAGATTTCGGTGCTTTTAGTTAAAACATACCTCAAAAGTGTAGGTAAAGTTCAGGTCAAATTTATTCGCAACATTAGTGAATTCCGAGTAGTAAATTTGCAATAGTTGTTTCAACTGAAATTGTCGTACTTCGGTATGGATACTGTTGTAGAAATAGTAGCTTAAGTCCAAGCTAGGTGATCCTACTCGAGTCATCTAATTTAATAACATATGATTTATAATATCAGTTTTGGTTAAATGATCATTAAGTAATCTCACTCTAACATTCCATGAAAGTGAAAGCAATTATAACGCTTAACATATCTACGTACCAAAATGTGACACATTCCTTCTCATCATATTATAATTATCTAAATCTATCTACAAATTTCAGCTACAGTAAATATTATAATCCCCTAAAACCCGGGACGAAAATTGAGATAACAATCGTTATAGATTGATGCACAAAACCATTTAGTTAGCTAACTAGACTTGGCGCCATGTCACGTAATGGAGCAATTATCGACACGGTGATGTAACCTTTAATACCTTACTTAGGTATATGTGTACCTACTCTCCAGTCTAGTGCGTGTTACAGTATACACAATTTACCAGTTGCCTTACCTATAGTGGTCTAATGCATTGCATTTACATAGTACCGGTACACCAAATACCTATTAAATATCCAATTTATTCCGTAATAATACACAATTTGGTGAAATCACCTGAACAATTTGGGTGTCTAGCTAGATCTTTGAAGTTCATCACATTGAGATGTAGCAGTTTTGTGGTAGTGTGCCTAATAAATGTTACTATTTCCATGAAGAATGCATTTTTATGCCTTATATATGCTATCAGGTTGGAACTTTTTCTCTCAACGCAACGTGGTAAAACGAATTAGTCAGCATGAAAACAATGTACGACCTGTTAACAACTGATATGTATTCAAATGACTATAATCATTTATTTATTTGCGGTTTGCTTCATTGCACTTTAAACCTCACACCTCAGCATATCAAAACTGAGATTCTATCATGCAAATGAGACCATGCAACAAATTAGGTTTACGTTATGACGTTTTTATTAATTTATGTGGTATTACCAGCAGGAGTATATTGTATGTGTGTGTATTGGGTTAAAGAATGAAGGTAAATCGATAAATCCATTTGTCATCTATAGTATAATAAATTATTAAAACCTCGTAACTATCTGTATATGCGTATAGCTATCAACTTTTAAGTATATTTCAGGAACTATTGTCAGTTTTGACAGAAAATAGTACGTTCAGTAGTAAAAACATATCTCACTCAACATAGTAATAAACAGCATAAAAGAATTTTACAAACCTGTAAGTCAACAAGTTTGGCATGTGTCAAATTTCCATTATTGTCCACCTGAAAGAGCACATTGCTACTCCAAACATCTCCATGATTCAGAACATGAAATATGGGACGCTGAACCACAATATCACACATAGTAGAAAAAGCATTATATTGATACTTCGACAACTTTTCAACTGCAAAATCACTATTTGGTAAATCACATTCCTGTAACATCAATAATAATTCATTCAATTAACACGCACCGTCGTAAAAGACTTTATGCGACATGATAAATGTAACTGAGGAGCATAACACGCACATGGCACACACCTGCATTGTTTGCATGAAAAAACAGCAGCGTGTGACAATATTAATATTTGTTTAGAGTTTATAGGAGGTAAAAATTATTCTGAATAGTTAAACATGGATTCAATTTCCCTTTCTAAACATTTTTCATTTTCTCTTTCTGTTTTTAAGTAGGAGCTGAAAGTTTGACGTGGATTCATTGAAATTGATTTGTAAGCTTTTCACACACACACGATGCATCTTATTTTATGAATCTCACTGAACAATTAACTTTAATTAACTTAACTTTAGTATTACATGTGAAAAAGAAAGTCACCTCTAGCAGTGCTACAATCTTCTGTATGGTCCCATCAATCATAGTTCTGTTGATGTCATAGCCAACTACCTCACGCTGCATCATTCTTTCCTTTGTGTGTGGAAATTTCTTTTTAAAAGCATTCAAGCCAATTTCTTGAATGAAAGCATACGATATAGAGTGGAATCTAGCAAGACTCTTCATGACAAGGCTGTAAGTTATTCAAATCCATGAGGGAAGTGTAGGTACATTAAAAATTCATCATATAAATATTTTGGTTTGCGAAGAAAAATGCATTAATGATCTATACCTTGCTTCATGAAACGAATGCCCCACTTCCTTATCGAACATGACATGATTCACAAGGTTTTTCAACACAATCTCATCTGCAGCAGCATGGTATACTTCGGGAAACATGTCGAGCATTCTCTCCGACCTAATAACAATCTAATATCAATTAATGCTTAATCCAAATATCCAAACAAATAATTGCAGCTAATTTTATATAGATGTGATTTATATGTATGTAGGTTTATGTTGTCTACGTATATCTGTAAATACCCTTACCCAACTTTTTCAATGCAAAATTTTTTCAATGCTGGCAAAACCATAATGTAGAGGTTTGATTCTTTGTCGAAGAGAGTGTATTCTCCTTCCTCTTTGATTTCAGCATTACCCTTCATGGTTTTTACAAATAGTTCCAAAGATTCCAAAGCCTGATCATTAGTACTATTTCCACTATTGCTGTAATGGTCTGTCAGATCAACTTTTTCACAAAAATTAACCGTCACAAATTGACAGATACTTGTAAAATGAATAGGTAGCTTAGGATTTTTGTTTACGTTCACTGAGACAATTTCAGGGAAGTTGTTGTTGTTTAGTTGCAGAATTTTAGAGTATTTCTCTTTCAGAAGAATCTGAGAATCGATTTCGTTTACAATCATTTTGCTAAATATGCTGTGAACAGCAAGTTTGGTGAACAAGAGATATAAAACTGATAGTTGCACTTGAAATTGTAGTTTTCAAATGTGGAGTAAGATCAACAAAATTGGGACACTGTACCATAAATTCCAGTTATAAGCCTTTGAGTCATTTTGGAATTCTTTGGAGGAACACGTATAATGTAGGACACGTATAGACACTGAAGTATAATTAAACAGCTCTGATGATTCAGGTGCGCAATAAATAACAAAACTCCAACTGATGCCAAAAGGCAATTCTTGCTGTAAGCTGAGTTGGACACAGGGTTTGTGGTTATGTACGTATATATTATGTGTAGAATACTGCATGACGTGTGTAACAGTGTAAGTGTTATCTTTTCATTACCTGAATACAGAACATACCATTAATATAGTTCAAGCTGATTAAAGCCATGTGCAGTAATTTGATTGATATTAAATGCGTATTTTGTTTACATGTTTGTAGAAAATTAATACACACTTGATGCCGAGTCTTTGATTAGATATCGATTCTCCTGAATCGTTTTTGCTATGCCTAATTATGAACTTTACCCACATAATTTATTCCGCAGTACATATCGGAGATGACATATTTTCAAGATTCAATCACGTTGGGGAAATCTGAAGTACGTAATTAGCAGAATTAAATAATGCCGTGTTTGCTCAGTTTGTATACTGTCACAGTCACAAGTAGCTACTTGAAGATACTACTGGAAGATCAATAGCCTCTTTCTTTTTATACACGTGTAGACACTAGGCACAGATTTTACTACATACTGTAATGTTGAAAACCCATAAACATGCAAATGTACTATACTAAAATAAAGTACTCGCTGCACTTAGGTATTCACATTTTATATGCAAGGGTTATTTATATGGAATTTAATTGTCATCCTTCAAATGGAGAATGCATTATGCTGTTAAAACATTTTGTACCTAAAAATGTGACAAACCTTCGGGGATAGTAGACAATGAATGAGAAACGCGTTTGCAGTTTGACTAGATTTGGTACCTACTACCTACGCCATAAATTTCGCAACGAGTTAGGGGAATTATTGACATAACATTTAGTTAGTTAGCCCCTAATCTATACGAATTAGTGCAAATTGCGTCACAAGCTTTAATACAAGGTACTTACAAAAAAAACAGTACAGATGTCAAAATAATGTTTCTACTACTAATAATGTAAGTACCTAAATATATCAAGTACCAATACACCTAGTACACTGGTAGTATTAGCTACACATTGCACAGTGTGATGACACACTGAACTCGGCACAATGTTGCTTAAGTATATACCATCGCTTCATTAAACCTAAACCCTCTCTTATTCATATCACACCATCAAAAACACAGGGAGGTATATGGAGGTCAGTAAGTGGAAGTCTAATGCATACAAGAAAAACATAACCTGGTATTCACTTTTATAAACCGGCACTATCTGTTCAAGGACTTTTAATACTATATTAGATTAGTAGCTGAAAAAAATGATGCAAACCAGGCAAACAATTAACATCACCCTTTAAGAAACGTGAAACGTTTTAAACTAGTAAGCATTTGTATGTATTTGGCAGCACAGAATTCTGCACGTGCAAATGACATCGACGGAAAGAGGTGTACGTAGTGTCATAAATATAAGTATCATTTATTATGTCTACTTCATAATTGTAGGTGATAAAAGAAATGCGCACCTATTGTTTGCATGCAATGTAGAATCAACATATAGGTATATTGTAATACATAATGCATTCAGAGAACTGTGTCTCTGTAGTTCAGTGGGGAAGACAGGAAGAAAAAATGAGGCAATAACTGCAAGGAAGCACGAAGTGTTTTTCTTACTTAGCAGCATATCGTTAAAGGTGAACAGTCTGTGTACTTGTAGTGTGTTCATAATGTAAATGTATGTTAAATTAATTTCTAATGCACAATGCTCTCGGATTTTCTCAGGATATACTTCTAAGTAACAGCGGACTAATTAGGTATTCTAATGAATGTTGATACTTTAATGTGTTTACTTTGAAGTTGAAGACTTCTAGTGTGTATGTCTCTATCCCATAACATTAACTCAATGTTATAAGTAATTTTTTGTTAGCACTTCAAGAATGAAGTTGAAGAATCTCTGTTAAAAGTTGTAGTGTTACACTTTACATTTATTTTTGTTCCTATATATACAGTACATGTATTTAAGTATACGAATGCCTATAGATATTACATTGAACGTGAACTTTGTGGAAGAGCTGTACTTTTATGTTATGGAAATTGCTTAGTAATTATAGTCAGTGTGTTTACATGTAATGGCAGGTACATGCATATGCATTTGCCAGCATAATGAGTAGAATGATATTCCGGAGTCATTCTAGTCTTCTTCCTTTAGTGTACCACAATAAACTTAACTAACTACTGTACAAATATGTTATGTGTGCAGACACGCTATATAGGTAGATATAAATATATGTTGCTCTCACTTATGTGTACCATTATTATATACATGCACAGATAAACCTACCTATGCAACATTACCACTAACCTTGCATTAGCAGTTGAGAAATTGCTTTCGACATGAAATGACGATTTACTTTAAATTTGAAAAGTTTACAATGAATTTGTAGATGCATACAGAAGGACTCTTGACTTGAGTCACAATAGAATTCTATTAAATCATCTGCACTCTTAGCAAACAATTGTTCACGGTGGTTATTATTTGATTGTGATTGTTACCAAGTGGGTATTGTGTATTTTACTAGTGTGTGACATTTTCAAGTAAACGTTTGAACATATAATTTGTCAACAAGTAATATCCGTGCACACGAGGAGTGAACAGCTTAGAATTAACATCAAGGTGACTTTTTACGTACAAATTAAAGGTATAATGTCTGGACAGTGTCATCCTCGTCCGTTTACAAATGGGAAGGATAAAACAATCATATTATTAGATTCTTCGTTAGATGAAGAAGAAACAACAGACACTTCGGGGTCGGGACAGGTTAGTGTCTTTCCAACAATGCAATGGGTACTCCAGACAAACCTTGCAGCTTTTTCTTTATAATTTGTATCATTGAAAAATTAAACCTGTCCTTGTCATTCGTTTTCATGCAAGACATAGCTGAAGATTAATCATTTTGCATGCAAAGCAATATTACACAACAATTACAGTAACAATTAACGAATATTAGAAAGGAAATGTTATTCTTATGAAATGACTAAGTATAATATTGGGTATCATAAAGAAGTATAAGAAGGAAAGATAATGTGAAAGAAATCTACCTAATTCTAGGCAGTTGTCATATTTTTATGTTTAATCATGATGTAATTTTTATGTACGTACAATGTAGGATTCAGACGGAGAAGCGAAAACGAGGAAAATTGTTCGAAGGACAGAAAAGCAGAAATTTTCGACAGATATTAAAGAGATGACAATGGTAGTAAACATGATTCACATTTGGATGGACAAATGGAACCTCATGGCTAAGCAAATTGAAGAAAACAATTTGGTGAGTACCTGTGGACAAGCAAGCTATTTTAATGGCTTTATTGCCTATTCATATTTAAATCAAGGTTACAAAGTTGTGTAGTCTAGGTCAAGATATCTGTAAGGTACTTATGTAAATGCTGTTATGCTGTCAATTTATTTTGAGGTCAACATATCCAACAGTATAACGAGATGTAAAAAAACAAATCTCATTATTGTTATCGGAGGTCCCTTCAAATAATTATTGTAATTTATCTGTACAATATTTGTACAGATAAAGTACTAGTACTATTTGAAATGTACATGTAATGTAAAAATGCTATAATTTACTAGACAATTGAAATACTGCTTGAGAGAACTGAAAAACTACGAATGCTGGAGAAGGAAAACAGTGTTTTGAAAGAAAAAAAGGAAGCCCTTGAAGATCTGGTTGGAGACAGAGACAAAGTACTCATTTTCAATACGCATACCCATATTGGGACATATATTTATCGCTTACATTTTATATGCAGTAAAAGATTCTAGCATCTGCATTTACATATATTTGTGCGATTAATTTCGACATTTTTTAATTTTCAGACTATACAAATCCTGAAGCAAAGTGAAGAAAGGCTCCGGTTATTGGAAAAATCTCTGGTATTTCTACAAAAAGAAAATCAAGAGCTAACAAATAAGTTGGTAGAGTGCAACTTAATAATGTAATTAATGTGAAATAATTTACTGCACATTTATTATGGAAAAGTCTGTTGAAACTACCACAAAAGCTTAAAACAACTCACAGTTCGCTTTATGATACATTTAAGTAAGTATACGGTTCACTGTGGAATTTTAATAATGGCAGTAGTTTACATTTTATTATTCGCTGAAATTACTATTAACGGACAGTTTTTATTTATTCACATACCCCATGTAGAAAAGCTTTGATTTTTTCAGCCACAAACAATTATTTAACATGTTAAAGTGTTTATTTAAGTAGTTAATAGTAATTAGAGGTAAATTGTAGAATTACCTTTATAGAATAAGGCGTTATCACCCAATTTTATATTACAAGTATCAGTAAATGCATATATCTATCACTATTCATATTCTTGAGACACACTCACACTCCTTTCTATACTACAATACAATACAGCTCCACTATCTTATAGATGACTTTAAATGACAATTGTAAACTAGAAAAATGGTTTGGAAACTAGAAATAAACTCTTGTAAAATCTGAATCTAATGTGGAGTCTGACTCACCACATCGTATCTGTCATTCTTCCTGAGGACGAAACAAAGAACAATTCCAATTAAAACACAAACTCCCGCAACTATAAAAACAACCATGCTGAAAGTAGACAATTTCGGTCTCTCCTCAATGTTCTCAAAAACTTTTTTCTCGCAGATGCTTCCTTCCGTGCATTGACATACTTTTTGGTTGAGTGAATCAGGACTTGTTTCACAAATGGCATTAAATCCTAAACTAGCTTGACACTCTTGTTCATCATTACAGAAACTAAGAATATCTTTTTCCACGTAGCATTTTCTTGTGTCTCCATAATAAATTACAGACGTATCCCCATCTGTAACCGTGTCGTAACATTCACATTTTCCAGTGGCAACATCACAGCGAGACAAATTTCCTAAAGCGTTCGATGCAGTACATTGGTAATCGTCTTTACACGAGGAATCAACTCCACTTCTCCCGAAAGGTAAACATTCCTTCAGTACATCATTCCAGTAATTCATAACTTCGCATTGACAGCTTTTGGAGTAATCTTCTAAACTTGTGTGACACCTATATCAAAATTATTGAAATTATAACGTAAAATGAAGTCGCATAAATTGCAATGTCATTTAGCACAAGATTTAGTTTACAAATCTCACCATGCTTTTCCCTTTATCGGTGTACATTCTTTATGGTTTGCACAAGAATCACCGATAGTTTTGCTTACATAGCAAATGTCATGGATTCGGACCATTGCTCTTGCAGTACTTGAATCCGTGGAAGCCACATCGCTGCAGTCACAAGAACCTATTTTTATTTGAACAACATAATGTAATTTAGCATTTTTATCAAAATATTTACATACAAAATTCTCTTGTGATGATAACTTACAATCTTATCAGTAATACAGTTCACTAATGCAGTTACAAATAAAAAGTGACTAATAAATTTTCAGTTTTGACAAATCATATCAGGATTAGAATCGGATGTAGACTTTGCAGACAAGGTGTTTGCCATTTTGCATGCATATAATAATAATAATCGAAAAAATTCCTTTGAGTTACAGGCAAACACTTTGTACGCCAAATATATAGACTTGTACATTATTTGGCTCTAATATTTACATTTACATCATGTAATGTGTAATAAGAAAAATACAAGGTAAAGCTTTATCCTATATCGTACATTATATTACTTGTTGAGATTATTGAGATAAATTGATACCATCATAAATTATATACACAAGCAAGGTACTAAAGAGTTGTTTACTCCATTTCATATCTTGTTTTCATACATAATAATAGTTTTGTATCGTTTTTAGCGTTGTAATCAAATCAGTTTCACACGTTTTTTGGCTGCTGAAGCGTTTTAGACGAAACACATTTGAAATAACTCATTTTTATTGCAATTATTTTAGTACCTACACGCTACACTTGTAATAGACTGAGTATGAGTGCCAATTATATATGTATCTAAACATATAGTAGTTAATTAAAAGATGATTATCATCATGATCAGCTAACAAGTACAATCTAAAAGTTTAAATAAAAATGCACGATGATTTGGCAACGGTCATGGAAAATAGCCCTACCCTTTTATATGCCATGCATTGCGACTGTGACATGTCTGCTATTTATAAAGTACACTTACATAATACTTAATAATATTATTCTACCTACACTACCAGTATAGTAGTAGTACCTGGTCTACCTAGTAATATAGCCATAAAAATAATTTAGCCTTGCCATATCCAACGTACATAATATTATCATAGTTTCAAACAGAATTTTCATTGCTCCATGTCTACACACACAGTGCAAACAGAAATGTTTCATTTAGATAGTGGAAGAGTAAATCCATTGACTCACCCAAAGCAAAATGCGTCAATTCTAAAGAAAATGTTTGTAGAGTAGCCCTGAATTTGAGGAGCCCTAGGGCGAAAAAGCGTAGCGAGAATCTGTTTTCTTTGAATGCAGAGATACAGACTGAACTACGAGCTAAGGTGACTATTTGATACGATGATGATGACTTGCATTACAGCTATGAATGGTCTCATCTTAGCAGAATTGCTACAGTTACCTAAAGAATTGCATTACAGGGGAACTCTACAGGTACTCTGAGAAAACTGTTGATTGAATGCTACAATGTTGATTAGAGTTGATGCGACCGTGACTGCCGTCGCTGTTCGATATAACCCAAAAGAAGTGCAGTAGTTGTTGATAGCAATTTTTTGTTTAGAAGTATACTGTTTATGTACCTAACATGCAATGTATACCTAATGTAAAAATAATTCTAACAACAGATTATGTAACTTATTGATAGTAAATTGAAAAATATACAGAATACATTTTTTCTGAGACAAATCTGCTGACTACCTGCAAGATAATTCCTATGTGAGTGTAAATTGTACCTAATGTACATAGTAGTAAGTAGCTAAGTGAGAATAATACCATTACCTACTTATTATACACAAATTGAGAAATGTGCCGCATGTAATTAGCACTAATATACTCATTTAGTATGTGTACATCATCTGCTGCATATAAATATGTATAGAAGTAGAAGTACTCTATGTAAATAATAAGCAGTTGTTACATAATAAAATATTACCACGAGATCAAGTGAGAAAGTAGCCGAGTTAACATAACTTATAATTATTATTATTATTATAATCATGATGATGATGATGATTATCAATGTAATTCAACGTTATGGCAACCTTTATCTTCTACATGTTGTAAGAAGATAAACAAACGGTTGGTATAGATACATTGATGATTATCATCATCCCATAAACTGCCTTTTACCTACCGGTACTTAAATTGCATACGGAATAATTTCCATGTCTTTCACGACATTGAGTATCGTTAGCACACCAAGGAGAGACTAAAGGACCACCGACATCTTCTCCTCCGATGACTACAGTTTTTTCTTGATACTCTGTTTCATCCTCATGATCTTCATGGTCCGAATCGGAATGTATTTTTGTATCAATTTCATCATGATCACCATCCGCAATATTTTTCTCATCCCAATCAGGATCATCTAATTCTGAAGGCAATTCCAACTCTTCCGCACACTTTGCCAGCTTTATAGAATAAGTCAACAGTTGACTATCCGTTGCATCGCATTCACATTGGCCATTCGTACAAGTTAGAATTTTTGATGAATTACAAGTGATTTTCTCATTACAAATCGCACCAAAGCCAACGACATTCTCTTCACTCTCACTTGCAATTACATTGTCTTCGTCATTAAAATCTTCGCTACTGGTAGAATTGGCAAAAGAAGTGCCATGGACGGGAAAAGCTAAGAAACTAGAAGAAAATAATAAAATGACGAAGGAAACTAAAAAAATCTTCATAGTCAAAAAAGTATCCAAATCTCTCTTATTCTTAGGGATGATGTGCGGCACTCGTGGAACAAGTTTTTGTCACAAACTTTTATTAATAGACACACAGACACTTGTATTATTATAAATTCAAGGCTAAACGTCTCCTGTTTATGTAGTATTGTCCAAGACACAATGAGGTGGGTATTATTTTCTTTATTATTTGTGAATGTAATAACTCACACACTTACACTGTCACTGCCACTGTAATAAAACTGTGTGTGTGATTTTTAGTAGTTTAACGTGTGTGCATGGGTGGTATTCGTATCTGCTATGTGTGGAGAATGATTGAACTGATATTTTATTGATTTGGTGTTGTGTGACAGGAATAGTCTGATTACTATGCGAATATAAATTCACGGGATGGTTGAGCAATTCCGTTGAATAATAATTAGAGAAGCACACCAGTCGACGAGCGTTCTCTATTTAAATGTTAACAAATGGAAAAGTCAAATGAGATTATTATTGCTGGTACTTATTGTCATTACTAGTACGAGAGTACTGTAAGATTGCATTTACTCTCGGTACGTTGCTCTGCCTCGTCTTACATACATAAATGCATTGCAATTGGGATGAGTCTGACTCTGATTTCATTTTATCAGCTTTACTTTAAGCGGCATGGCATAGCATGGCACCTTCGTCGTTGTATACAACGTTGTTCTTACTTGTTGGCAGTAGTTCACCTTTCTGCAGGTATTTTATTCCATAGCAAGCAAAAGCAGCCAGTCGTCACCATCGTCTCGTCGTCCGTATAAGTCCTACATGGAAATGTGTAGAGTTTATGTAGGAGGGATGCGATGCAATGTGAGAGAGCGAGGTATACTTCTGTGGTTTACACGTACTAATAATATACCTTAAATAAGCAACTGCCTTATCAGTACCAGCTTTGTGCATATTCTATGTATATAGTATTGTTATGTTACTTACATTACAATTGCTCCGTATCTCGTCGTCGGAATACAAACACATTCAAGCTTTTGCAGATACAGATACAGACTCTTATAATATACGCCATGTCTGCGTATAATAAAATAAGTAATGTGGTGTGTGTGAAGTTTTGGTATACGCAAATAGTACTAATAAGATTATTATGCGAGTATCTGTTGTAAAATGTAGAATGCTAACATAACATAAACCATAATAATATTCTTGCACATTTATATATGTCTGTTGCGTCTAAACAAATCTGTTTCCACACACATACACACAAATCCTTCCTATGCAATAGCAATACCCATAAATGAATGTAAAGTTGAGTTTAAGGTACATTGGTACATAAGTAGTGTATTCGTTCCTAATAAGAAATCACCTTTCAGCAGTATTGTCCATAAAATATTTTACGGCCTTCCTTATGTGCTCTAACTCGCAGTGGACAATCCTCACAAAGGTCGTCACGAGTTTCTGTGGTGTAAAAATATTATATGACCTAACAAATAATAATATTGTACATGTGAAGTTATGATATTTGTTAGGGCTGCTTAATAACAGGGCAGACGCTTTGTCAGCATTGTAAAGATTTTCCATTTCATTTTATTTGGGTTTTCGCATGTGATGCGCTTTGTGATAACGAGTGAAGTATACTTTCGGCGTGGGCGGTGGGAAGGTGGAATTACATGATTACATTTATCACATCAGTATTTTAGGACGTGTTCCCGTTCAATATTTACTGAATACTTAAATACCATTATCATTTCAATCATCCTGACGAGAACACTGAGTTTCTGACAGTAGTGGAAAGGAAATTATCACGTCATTTTTAAGGAAGAACATTTTAAGATAAACATTTTTTACGACCGTTTGCGTAGAAGTTACGTAAAGAGCTAAATTAGTCAGCCATTGACGATTCTTTAAATGAAGATGTGCTTGATAATCAGAGATAACACGAGATTACATTTTTTTCAACCTCCATGAGGTTTAGTAAATTGATTTATGGTAAATATGACTGTTTACAATTTAGGTAGCTATACGCGAGTTTCCTTTACTGTGAGGTTGTCATGACTGGGGCGTTTGTCTAACATACAGTTGAACTGAAGATGAATGCATTTCAATTTACAAAACTAAAATATGTGTGGTACTATGCATACAGTCGGTACAGTCTCATTGCTGCAAGATTCATTCCCTTATAAAGATATACCGACACATTGGATCATACATTGTTTGGTTTCCTGTGTTTAATTGATGATTAGAGCAAAGCCTGTATTAATGTTTGACTAAAATCGTAAGTACCAGAATCATAAGGCATGAGTCAAAACAAATACAAATGAAAAAATACAGAGTATTCCATCATGAACTATCTGCACATGTTTTTGTAAAATTGCTTTCTGTGTTTATACAGATCTACCAAACTCAAGCGATGGAAGGTTGTCGTGATCGTAGTAATTTTGAAGAAATCGAACTAACCGAGCACGAAATAAATAATTTGCCATCTAGATTCCGTAATGAAACTATTATATTAAAAACATAATTATCATGTAGAAAATGTAGATTGAAAGTTATCAAGCAATTCTTCGAAACGTTTGGTAACTAAAATTAATGGTAATGAAAAACAGGTTCTTATGCAAAAGAAAACAGTGGTCAATTTCAAAATGAACTAATTACCGTGTCACCTCCTTACATCAAATTTCCATACGATGATTTGAGATATCATGAATGCAAAGTGACTATCTGGAATAAGACGAATAAATTTTTGGAACTGGATGTAGACTTTCCTTGTTCAGGAGTATTTAAAGTTGCATACGCAAGGCCAAGAGCTGTAAGTTCCAGACATGACTTTGTACCACTAAAGGTTTTAATTCTATCGTGTTAATTATTCCATGCATTGCATGCCGTTCTTCCCTACAAGATATACAAAGATAAAACTCTGGCTTAATATACACTTAATCTGTAACAACAAACAACTACAATCATGTAAATATATCTTAGGGTTATTACACCTTACACATGCATGTCTTTCATATCAAGATCGTTGTAGAAATATTGTATTCCTTATAATAATAGTTCCAAAATCAGTTCCTTTACGTTTCCAAGAAATGCACAACTACAAACTTTGCTTTGGTTCGTTATTACTCAATATACAAATGTATTTTCAGGGAAATCTTTATGGAGGTACAGCAGCTACATTGAAAGTGCGCTGTATTGCTAAAGAAATTCAATTGTGTACAGACTTTATTCGCATTCGTGTGAAGGGAAAAAACGTTAAGCCTTTAACAATACCTTTAGAACTCTACCCGAGTGCATCATGGTTTATTCTCCCCAGGATAATTTTTGTTCCTTCAGTATCTGTCGGAAAACAGTAAGTTCACATTCACATGCATTCACATTCCAGTTCGTGTATTAATTTTGTAATAATTTTTATACGTGTTTTACTATTTACGAAGAATTGAAACGCAAATAAACCTACCAAGACCCCACTCTGAAGGAAGATACTATTTTATCATTAAAGTTCTAACTGAGATGGATTGCTTTACTGTTTCCCCCGCAAATGGTAAGTAATTGAGTAAGATTGAGTAACAATGTAATTGCCTCAGTGAGATTATTTCTAATTTCAACTGTATTTGTTTAGGCTACCTTAACTCTTTCAATAGTAGAGAGGATGCACGTAAAATTGTGATAAAATACACTCCAACGGAATACACCTCATTAGTATATACGTTTCACATAATTTTTCCTGAAATGCCTGAGTTTCATCCGTATGAAGTTAATGTGTACACAAGATGCATTCCTAACTCAGAAGCGTACGTGAGACACAAGACAATTGACCTATATAAAACTTACATATGAATTTCACATACATAATTACTTATCCCATCTGCTTTAGACTTTTACCTTGAACCAATAATATTTATGCACTTAGGAATGCAATAAGAGCTGTAACAAAACAAATGGAATGTCTGATATTGAAATCCCCAAGAATCAAAGCGGCTGAGCCTCGTATTAAGTTTCCTAAAACTGAGAACATGAGTGAGCCTGAAGAGGATTTGAATGAAGACATTTTTTCTCATGCAGGAATAGTGCATTTCATGCTTAAGAAAGGAGGACAACTGTATGAAAGTCGGAAAAATATAGGCAAGTAGCCATAAAAGTACCATCCATCACAGTATTGAATTATGAAAAATAACAGTAATGAACCTAGCGATATGCTCCAGGCCCTTTGGGACTCACCTCTCAGCAGCAGCATCATATCTACAGAGAAAAAGAGCGAGAATTTCATCAACGTCTTAAGCAAATCCGAATACACGAGAAAAACATGGCATTACAAAATAGCAGGCCTCATCCCGGGGAAGAGTCAATTCTGGAAAATGTTCACGAACTGGAAAGACTGAAAAAGGAGCGCGATGAACAGTTTCATGAATATTATGTGAGGATAGATAAGAGATAACTAATTGAAATATATTTTTTAAATTAATTAATTAATCTAAATAATAATCATAGCAATTAACTGTATAGACAGCTTTGGGACTCCATGATAACGATCCTAATGACCTCACTAGAAAAAAAATGGTCGCTTCAAACCAACGTAGCATTCGTGAAGATTTTCAAAATTATTCAATAAATCCACCAGAAATTGATGATGAGGAAGTAATCAGAGAAACGGAGAAAAATAAACGCTGGGCACAGGGTGCTGCTCAAAGACGCTTTGTTCAGGCGGCACGGCTTATAATTACCCGCAAAAGGGCAGCAAAGAGAATCGTTAAATTGCGTCTTCTTATAAATGAACTGAAGTCAGGTAGTAAAAAGGGTGAAAAACGTGTCGAGATTCAGGAAATTGGACAGACAGAAAAAACCAATAGAGCTATGACAATTCCAGGAGTTAGTAAGAAAGATAAAAGAACTGCTAGTATCAAAGCTACGTCGGCAACGGCAGTCCAGAAAAAGTCCATCAAAAATAAAGACTCACGTTCAAATCAAGAATTGAAATCAAATCGGGTATCAAAATCTAATCCTCCTTCCACCATTGAAACAGATGAGGTGAGTGATAATGAGGAAGAGGAGGATGAAGAAGAGGTAGATCAATAATGGATTTGTATAATTAAATACAAAGGAAACAAAGATTTTACTTACAAGTAATAATATGGAAATGTTTATATAATAGTGTATCTAGTACAAAAACTATTGATACACTGATATAATTTAACTAAAGAAATGAAATTTTGTCATACGATTTATTATGACTGTAAGACTGTACCTGTTTAATAAAGCAAACTGACGATTACGTAATTATAATTACAATTTATTCTTCTTCAACCTACATAAATATTTCAAGTTAGAACTAGAACCTTCCATGCAAAATACATCCGTCAGTCATATATCATACATACCTTCGTAAAACCTAACTAAGTCAAATTACTAAACACCACTTAGCGGCATTTTCACTTCATGTTATTGAGATGATAAATGTTGAACAAATTGCTCTGCTGTGTTTTGGTATTAAAATATTTGGTATCTTTATAAATGTTTATAGAATAAGAATACAGGTAACATTAATTTGATTTCATGTAAAATTGAGCTAGTATATGGCACACTTGTGTAAAAATATGCTTTACGCTACATCTCCGGTAATGTACTTCCCAGAACAACACAAGAAATAAAACATATAAAAATTAAAATTCATGACACAATAACTAAATTAAGTTTAAGGTAGATGCAGTTGATGCTTCAAGGTCATCAGAACTAATAAGCATTCCAGCCATGCATCCCATTAAAAGTCCGGCGGCAGTGCCAGTTAGAAAAGCTCTCCAAATGGTGTCTGCTAAATCTTTTCTACGAGTGGGAGCCAATGCTCCTAGTCCACCCAACTGGATTCCAATTGAACTGAAATTAGCGAAGCTGCATAATGCATACGTAGAAATTACTTTACTTCGTTCCTGAAAAAAATTATATACATAGAAAAATGTTAAAACGTTCTTGAGACTTGATTAGAATTATTATGGTGTGTAAGTAAAATTCTAAAAAGTCTTACAGACAGATGCGTCATTCTTGTGACTAATCGCTCGTAAGCCACAAATTCATTTACAACAACTTTGAGTCCAAGAAGTAGAGCAACGTCTCCACATTCATCCCATGGAACTCCAATAACCCAGGCAAAAGGAATGAACACCTTACCCAGAATATACTGTGCAGTAAAGGAAGATAGTGTAAGTTATTAATCACATTTCCGTAAATTAACATTATGGTAAAATTATCTATACACATGCTATAGGGTTACATGGATCTATAGGTATGTATATAACATGTATACCTCGAATGATAAATAGTCGGCTCCCACAAGAAATCCAAACCAAGTAACAATAGAGTTGAGGAACGCGATGAAAGAAATGAATGCAATTAAATTGGCTACAATGCACCCTACAAGAATTATCCCCTGGATAGCCCCTTGAGCGGCAGCATCCAAAGCGTTTCCGTTAGCTCTGTAATTACAATCAATCAATGACTATATTAATTTTCATCATATACATACTACTATTTAAACAAATTACAATAAAGGAACTAACTTTGCTTCAATGCTTTGTATACGATCTGCAGTTGTTCTCGACACTTTGGTCTCTGGATAAACCAATTTCGATAATCCCAAAGCAGCAGGAGCTGCCATTACAGAAGCTGACAATAAATACCCAGCGTCGATACCAAAAGATATGTAAGCGGCCATGACACTTCCTAAGAGCAAGGTGAAACCAATAAAACATTTGCTTTTGACTTATTACATCATTTTCAATTGTAGCTCAGGAAAAATATTTTTTGAAAACAATTTTTCGCAAATTCACCTGCTATAGTTGCGAAACCTCCTGTCATTATAGCGTGTAATTCAGAGCAGGTCATTTCTGGCATATACGGCTGTATAAGTAGAGGAGCTTCGCTCTATAACATGACATGCATTATGCATATTATCAGAATCTCATTAGTGTACAAGTGTTACGCATTTGAGCAAAGCTCTAAAAAGAATTGCAGACCTGCCCAAGAAAAATGTTTGCAGCCGCACTCATCGATTCAGCCGCCGTTGTTCCAACAGTTATCTACGAAACGAAATTATAATAGGATGACATAAATTCAGTCCTGGGATACTTTATGTAAAATTAAGTAAAATGCATTATTATTGGATTTACAAAGTTACTTACTTGCAGAAACCAACCTATTTTACCAACAACCCATGTCATTGCTCCAAGATGGTACATCAAAGACACAAAAAAGCCAAAGAAGTATATAACAGATAGGGCCTAAAAATGACATCAATGACAACGTTTTACCGACGAGGGATTGTGACGAATTGACTTAAAAGACTTAATTACAAACTCTCTTATTAAAAAGCAGAGTTTAATTATCTTACCTGAAAGACGAATACTCCCGGCAGGACAATCAATGCATTTGACACAATTGTTTCATTACCCGTAGGGTTCCACGTTATAGTTGCATCTGCATTTCCAGAAGCAAGGTAGCTGTAAATAAACACAGCTCCTTCATTTCCATAACTAAGAAACGTAGTGACCTAAAAACACGAAATAATTCTATTCACAACTATTACTGTATGGAAAGTATTAAGACAAATATATTGTTTTTCTGACTAATCCTTGCGTCAGATATAAGTGGATATTTACTTTTTTACTGATACAATCCAAGACATTACGACCACCATCCCAACGAAGAATGGCTAACGCCATGATGAATTGTAAGGACAAACCCCATATTACTTGTCGCCAAATAACCCTTCCGGGGTGCTTCGATATAAGTAAGCAGCCAGTGAGTATAACAACTACTCCTATCAGTGATATTAATCGTCTCTCGTCACCTCGAGAATCGATAATGAGAAAAGTGAGAAAAGCGGCTAAAACCAACAGGTAGCAAACCGGTGAAACGAATCTGGAGAATAAGATACATTTCAATACATGATATAATATTAGGAGAATTAGCAGTCTTTAAATTGATTGACCATCCCATAAATTCATGTTACCTATTAGACATAATTTTTGCCAACTTGGAACCCAAAGGAGCATAGAGTCTGTTTATTCGTTTCCCCAATAATTTCTTGATAATGAAATAGTAAAATAAAGACCAGTAGACTAGAGCTGTTAATATGATGAGGAAACCGATTCCATCACACCAATCGACTTTGATTCCAGAATCTGCCGAATGGTAAATTGCCCCAGCTAAGTATGCGTTGTAGAGAATGAAAATCGTGACTATAAGGATACTTTTGAGAATGTTCTTGTGCTGCGTTCCATGTTTAAAGACAGCATCTCTTGAATTTTGAATGCCACGAGCAATGAAATTTGTTTCACCGTCGTATTCTAAATCGTCGTGATGTACTTCTACAATTGTATTCTTACTTAGATCATTAATAGACAATATTTTCTCTTGGCTTTCCTTTTCCTTTGCATTTTGAGGTATTTCATTATTGTTTGGCTAAATCAATTACAACAAAATGAAATTATTTACTCACATCACAAAAATGTTTATTTTTTAGAACAATTGCATGATAAAAGAAATAAATTGAATTACTCTATTGATTTGAGATGCATCATCCAGTTCGAATCCTCCATTTTCCATGTTGACTCCAAATAAATGTGATGTGAATATTTCCACCTTAATCAGAAATCTCAATTCTGTTATGCACACAGAATTAGAATTCCATCACTCAAGTAATGAACCTGGTTTGTGGGTCAAAAATAAAATTAATTGTAGCAACGATGCTGGTTTTGTATAATTTCATTATTTAACTCCTTATCAAATATGTAGGTACCTGTTAACTTGTTGAGACTTACGATCAGTTCGTAATCGCAAAACATAGAGAGGTATTTATTGTATTAAGACTAACAACGATGTACAATGCAAAGCGATAAGTACCTGTCTATCAATATTGACCGGTGTGATGTGAATGAACAGTTAAAAAGCACCTGATACATAATACACACACGTTCGTATCTTTGTCAAAAGGAAGGGGTGCAAAGATAAAACCCAGCTATCTCTGTCTCATTATTCATCGTATACAATGCATACAATATGAAAGTAGTACTTACCCGTAAGACCTACATAATTTCATGATGTATATATAATCATAATCAATTATAATTGACATAACTGTAAAAAATCTTCATCAATGCAATATAGTAATGAACTCATCTGTGAACACTTCAAGTAGTACTTTAATAAAACTAATAAGTGTTATGTAATTCAACTTGAAACTATTTAATTGATAACGTACAAAAACACAGAGCTTAACAAGTAGGCGTGTTGGTTATGGCAGTTGCGATTATGTACATTTACCTACATAAAGATAAGTTACATATCCTGCTACACAATGAAAGACACAAAGACAAGCAAACAAGTAGCCGTTTTGCTTTGCTCTTTTCATGCAATGCTTTTACTATCACAAGAGGTGTCCTCAACAAAATCAGAGTCCGAGAAAAATATGCATATTTATCTTTGCGTAGTGAATAAGAATATATACTTTGTTTAATGATCAACGGAAACAAGAAATTCGTTGGTTGTTGGCTGTTGGCCTAAGTAGAGCATACAAATACTGGAAACATAATATTGTTGTTGGTGATTCCCATTTCAGCACCTCCATGACATAAATCTAAGAAGATATGGTGATACTGGTGGAATCTCATTTAATAACTCTGTAATGAAACGATATTCAGACGACCACTATTATTATAGTGGCCTGGCAGTGTAACTAGTGCACACTGTAGTGTTGGCTGTTTAGCATTCATAATCTCAATTGTGGTGACAAATACAAGATAATAATAATTATTATTTGTTTTTAACCGTGTAATGGTACAATGGCTTATGGCATACCTATGCGTACATGTAGCTGTGAGAGACAAGAGAAGTTTTGTGAAGAGAATTCTGCTGCAACTCTGGAAACATGTTCTTCTGAATGAACTAATTGTAAGTTAATACATTTGTATGACTACTCTCTACTTGTATGAAACGTACAAATTATTTACTGTCTGTATGTCCTAAATATTCGTAATTCAGGATTCAACTATTTTTAGAAAACTGTCTTTTTCATGTTAACTCAAGACGTCCACATAAATCTCTCCACTATTAATTATAGTTTTGATCTCCATAAGATGCCTCTTGTTGATTAGTGTGATAATTGCTATAAAGTTGGTAAGAAGTGCCATTTCATTGTAGAGATAAAAATTGATCTTCAAATAACAAAATGACACTGTTTAAGATCAATTAAGTTGTGATGCTGTTCATGAAACCATTATGAAAAAATGAATAATTACTACACTCTGTTTTAGAGCTTAATGAAGTAGACCGTATCAGTAAAATTTCCAGTCTTACCCTATTGTGCACTCCGATAATGATTACTTCACTTACAAATACAATGCAATGCAATGAAAGCACAAAATAAAACTGGTTTCAACTACACTGAATTTCAAGTAGGTGCGACATACACTTTCCATTGAACTTTCAATTGGTGTAACTTTTAAAACGCACTTGTCAGTGTAAAACTTTAGTTTACACGTTTGTAAGAGTTTAATAGGGCAATGTTAAACTAGGCGTATATTTTTAATTGCACTTTGCACATTTGGAAATGTCACATTGATTTCTAGTGTGTTACACTTATTCGCTGGATTGCCTCCCGCATTCGTTACTTATGAAATTGTTTGTAAAGATGTTCACTAAACATGCAGAATGACTAATGATTACTGTGTAGAGATACAAACGTGTCTACAGGCACTTTTCGCACGTACGTCATAATTCAACTAGTTTTTAATTCTATCGATTCCAAGTTACATAGGTATTATACACGTAACTTTGCATTATAGGTATTGTAGGTATCAATAGGTATATTACCGTTTAATGTTAGTTGGATGCTGCGATTCTTGTTTATCAAACTAAACGCTTGAAATTTATATCTTCCTAGCATTGTCACTGGTAATAAAAGGTTTTGTTTCTGAGAATTGGACTGCAGGAAAGCAGAAAATCCATTACTAAGTAGGAATTCGTTTCTGTGCATAATGTAGTTTGGAAAACAAC
This sequence comes from Pogonognathellus flavescens, assembly GCA_019776165.1. Classification (NCBI taxonomy): domain Eukaryota; kingdom Metazoa; phylum Arthropoda; class Collembola; order Entomobryomorpha; family Tomoceridae; genus Pogonognathellus; species Pogonognathellus flavescens. Next base: position 43,044 of record JABASD010000065.1, on the reverse strand, counting down.
AGAGTTGTATTTTAGACGCATTACATATCTATATGCCTCATATAGACAGAAACGCCAATAAAATTAATACAGATAGTACGTAAACACAAGCAGTTATATTCTCCAACACTCATTACTCACTACGCAAATAAATCTCTCTCTCTCTCTCTTGTTTGATTTTATTATTGATGTTGCTGGTGGAATCATGATTTTCCAAATCATTAGAAATGCCACAACGTGCAATGCATTAACATACCACGCGTCATTACTACCGAAGTAAAGTATTAATAAATAACCTATACCACTAATCTAAATACATGACTAATCTAAATACATACATGATAACCCATTAAATCATTCAATGGCCTATTTCATGTTAAATATTTGGAAACTATATTGGACAAACTATTCTTGTGTAACATAGGTATATAGAAATATATAGTGCATCAAAAAAATTATTCGAATAATTGTTTGGATATGAAGAGGATCTAGGTAGTCAATCACGTTCACTGCAATGTGTCATTCATGTATGAAATGTAGAAACAACTGTATTAGGGTAAATGGATATTCAAGGCAAAGTAACCCTTAGAGTACATACTACATACCTATTTAATATCATTATAGTAATTGACTGGAATAATGGAAATTTTAATAGTGCTGATATTCAAGGAGACCCACATCAAGCTGTACAGATATATGAAATTAAATTGATTATACGAAATGCGATAAATTGGAAAGAAGTAGCAAGCAATAGGCCGAAGTTTGAAGTTACAACAATTTTAGTTACTTTTTAATGGTGAATAAAAATTGCTATTGTCGGTCGACACGATGATGGCAATATAAGCTCTGCTCTATAATAGCTATATAACAGCTATATAAGCTCTGCATGCACAAGTTAAGTACAAACTTTTACTGTATGTTAAATTTTTCACTATTTCAATTAATAATGAGATTAATAAAAGTAACTTTGCTCATGGTCGGTGTACTCACAATCTGTAAGCTCTTTAGTGTAAAAACATCCTAGGCACAAAATAAATTTAATGTTTTAGCATTGCTACAGCAAGATTCTTTACATGCATAAAGCTACAAGTACCTACAGAATTTAATACTACTAAAATTATGCAGTAGCATTATTGGCCATCAAAGACAAAAATGACAGGTTTTGTAAATCTTTAATATAAGTATACGGTTCCATCAACAGGTAGATATGACATGGTGTAATCATAGTGTTTATGTTTAGATTTCAGAGACGCTACAGACTACGTGAGACCAAGTACGAGTATGTCCATGTTTTTATTTACATGCCACGCCATTTCTTTACTACATACCTTGTTGGAACAAAAAATCTGAAAACTAATATTGTATTGCGAGCTATTTATACGAATGATGATAGATTGGGTATTATTTACCTTTCCATCCGTAAGTATAGAGAATGCCACCATGAAAATAAACTGAAGTGCAGAAAAATTTAATCCTTAGAATGAGTGAGTTTACTCTTTTTGTAAATAATAATTTTTAAAACTCAACTCCAAGAGTAGTATTAATTGGTTATAAATAGTTTTTGCAGAATATAATAACAATGAGCCAATATCATTAATTACTAATCTTAAACGATTCACAATCTGTATCTGTGGATTTGTTTATGTATAAAGAATCACAGTTAAATGGACACATTTCAGCAGTACTATATAGCAAAACTCAAATTTGTATAATCCATGTCGTTTGATCAGTTACAAAAGTATTAGCACTATCTGTTAACAGACTAAACATTTAGATAATGGCTCACACAGACACATACGGTTCACAGTGTTCATATAATGTGAATGACAATACACTTGATATCGTCACGCGAGAGGAGAGGTGGTGGTATAGCTGTGGGCCATGCAAAAGCGTCAGGTTTTCTTGCTAACCTTAACATTATTGCTACTATTCTCTTGTCAATCAACTGATTTGCAGACAGGGGCCACAAGGCAACACAGACACGATGAAAACTGTTGAAACCTTTTTTATACGAAAGAAGACTTACCCTAATATTATATGCACTTGAATTTAGTATTTATTATATGGGCAGTGCTAACCTTTGCAACACACATCGCTATTAGGATTGTTTCACATCTCATTACAACGCACTGCTAATATTATTCTTTAGTCTAAACTTTAGTTAATATTTCATAAATGGTAGATAGTTTATAACATTCGATGTAGGTATGTATATCCATAGGTACACATTATTTTAAGTAGTGAGTGACAGTGCAGCTTTTGTATGAATCCTCAAAGCTCTTGTTGACACAAATTATACTTGACACGGATTTAACATCAGGTAAGAGTAGTTTATGTGAAATGACAAATGAAAATACGAAGAATACAATCAGGATATAATAATTTGAGTACTTTTATTTCAGAAGTATCTGAACAACCATTATTGTAACATTGATACTACAAACAGACTTCAATCCAAAATAAAATCATAGCTACACTTTACTTTAAATATGCAAGAAAAGATTATTTATAACATACTTATTACTATTATACACTGTTTATTCACTAACTAAAAATGATAAACATAATACTTATGCATTTGTCTCCCAACAGTCATACCTTGTTATACCATAACTTATGCAGGACATCATGTAAAGGTAAGATTCTAACATAGCTGTAATAGCCTTTAAAGGCTCTCTTGTCAATGCTCCATTCTTAAAGCAAATGTTTTTCACAATATTATTCTGGCTAAAGAAATTTGTTGTAACTACCTACTTAAGTATTTAGGTATAAAGTATATAGATCTGTAACCGTTTTGACATCAAAATACCGGTTCCATCCAACAAATAAAATTAATTGCACTTCTATCCTACTGATGTAATCAAAAGCATTCTAATTCTAAATATTTAACAGTAAATGTAGACAAAAAGTAGAGAACAATTCCAACCGTTTGTATATATAAGTATTTACGTGCAAACTGTGAGGAAAACAAATAGTACTACCATGTTTTTAAACTCTGTCGCAAATAACTTTGAAATTATATGGTCTGCATTGAACCATACGGGTTACAATTCTATTTCTACTTATACATGTGGATGAAATTAGAATAAGGACGTATGTTTCCATACCTGATTCCAATATTAACAATACTTTCGGCTGTTTTAAACTTTTAAAGCTAACTTTGTAGAGATAGAAATAATTTGTGAATTGGAATCTGACAATATTTATAAACATATATTTTCCTTATATGCATTTCTGTATATGCACCGATTATTTTGCAAGTTGGCTACTTACATAGAGATAGCCTGTCACTTCAGTATTTTCATAATTGTATAGTTTTGTCAGTTTTGTGTGAATGAGTATTTATAAGTATAACATTTAATCCTGTAATAATATAGCCACTATAAAGCATCAATAATTCTATAATTGCTTACCTCTGTCTCATTGTTCGTGTTGTAGAGATACATAAAACCTAAACATCAATTTTTAATAAGCTTATAGAAATCTGCTAATTATACGATAACTTTTGCACATAGGAATATGCAGCATTTCTAACGTTTTTTGACACGTATGACCAGCATAATATGTACCTAGTAAGAATCTACAATATATGTAAAATTTCAATGTAAATGGCAACTACAACACTACCATGCACATGTGTATATAAATAATGTAAGAAGCTTACTTTCCTAGTGTAGTAATAAATAAATTAAAATAGTTTCCAATCTTATACGAATCAATACGACATTAAGTTTCTCTGTCTCTGTCTACATACGGACATATTGTAGTAGTCATACGATGAGTTGTATACAACCTTATACAACCTTATACTATTCGTAAAACTTAATTAGCTCGTTAACAACATAGGAAGTACATTTCACTAAAATTAAAGTGTATACAGTACATTAAGCACTTTCCTTAAGTATTACACTAGAATACCTCAAAATATACTGTATAGGAAATGTCAGGAGGATTTTCAAGTGTTAATCTGGCCACCCAATCACGGCAATGATTTGAATTTTCCACATCAGCCTTAAAATAACATTATGTTCTGCGAAACTGCTATTAGTAAGTACATAATAATAATAGTTCTATTTAGGAAGAATCAATATGCATGATTCGGTTACAAATAGCAAGACTAAAGCTGGTTCACTCTTTCGCAGCGTTATTTTTGTACAAAAAAGTTAAAGTATAATCTACAATACATGTTTTTCTCTATTTTTAAATTCAGCTATGTCGGTTACTGAAACCTATTTAAACTTTAAACTATTATACCCCAACATAATTGTACATAAAATCAAATAAGGCTTTTTCAATCAATTACTAATTAAGTACGTAGCAATAATGAACTGCCTGAAAATCTTCAATTCTCTGTATTTTTACAGATACCCGTCCAACCTTAAGGTTGTCAGTCAGTAAAACTTTCCTTAAATAATCAAAATGATCCAGAATTAGTAAAAGCATCATTATGACCATGTGATTACTTATTACTTACGAATATAGCTTACTGAATTCTCCGTAGTAAACCATCTATAGTAGATAAAGATAACCTACACATTATTAACCCATTTGATTGATTTCATCTTTCTGCTTCTGAAGAACTATAACGTAATGTGGGGGAGTTTGATATATTCAATTACATATACAAATACCAATACTCTGAATCTAACACACAAATCTATAACGTTATCATCATTCATAATGATTATTTTACACCAGCATACATAATCTAGTAGTTTATGAATACATTACCTATGCATAAAAACATATAAACATCGTATTGTACCTAATATATATAGTTTAGCTGCATGTGCTGTGCTAACAAAGGGTCAACAGCAATAAAATATCATCAGGACATGTTGCCATAAATAAGTAATATTCGTGACCACCCATTATCAGCCCGTTCCATTTCAAAGTTTGATGTATCTACACATTTTACATACACTCAAACTCGTACTCTTGATGTTAACAAATCTCATCGAAACCAATTATTATTATTTTCATGTTTCTGATGACATAGCATGATAATAATACTAAAAGTTAAGGTTTGTCATATTTTCCAAAGCAATAAATCAAGTATCAAATTAAGTAAGTCGCCACCAAGAAGGAAAATTGCCACTAATTGCCGGTGAGGAAACAATCTGGTTCTCAATTAGAGGTAATGGCTGCACTGCATGATCATTACTCTGTTTCCTTTGATATTTTCACCAAAACTTCAGTTGCTAAAGAAATGGTCGACTAAATGGTTGTGTACAAGTGAAATCTGAGAGTCAAAGTTGACATCTACTGAAAAATAAACATACAGACATATCCCAACCATAAGTCATGACCATAAGAAAATCTGTGGCAAGATTTGGGCATAAGAGATTCGTTAATATTAAACATGTGATGTAAAATAATATTATAAGCTCTACTAATTATGTACATCAACTCCTACCTTTAAACTTGTATGTTATATAATATTGTATATAATTATATGATAAGTAAACTTTTAAATAGTATATTCGCATTAGATAGCATAGTAGAGACTATTGCAGCAAATCTCATCTTTACCTATTCAGTTTTTCGGAAGACTTTTCCTCGTCATCATCATTGTTTACTCTTGGTGGTGTAATATAAATCTTTTGGATAATTATCTCCCTGTCTTTACCACTACTCTCGTTAATGTCAACTTCGTCATCCACGTAATCTCTCAAAGTGTCATCTTCGCTGGCAACTTTTTCTGTTCTTGTGTTGCTGCTGTGACTATGATGAACGTTTCGTCTATTTTCTCGGGAATTCATTGAACTTGGCGCTGTGGCCAAAATTTGTCTCAGTGGATGATCATCATCTAACTTGAAAGATGGGTTGTTGCGAGTGTTATTCTTTTTGTGGTGGTGCCTGTTCTTATTTCTGCCATGATTATGTCTGTGATGATGGCTGTTGTTTGTAGCAGTACTTAAATCGTCATTTTGCCAAAGGTCATGTTGCTGATGAGAAACAGTTTGCTTGTGAACATGAGACGTCGTGGGTACGGGGACTGGATATCCGGAAGGACCCATGGAAAATGGAAACGGGAAGAATGAAGTTGGCTCGAATTCGTTGCTGCGAGGAGTGTTAGGAACAGTCAATGTGCAAATCTCAACTACAGGTGGTGGCAGAATCTCAATTGTTTGAGCTGCGACTGGTGCAGGAGTTTCATTGAAACCATCCTCGTTCATACTTTGTTCAGTTGGAGCTTGAGTTCCGTTGTTTTGGTTGTTGTTGGGTCGCATAGCTGTGGAACAAAAACATTTGCATCATTAATTCAGTTTCATAGTCTCATCGTGAAACAGGTAATATTTTTCTTTGTTTTCTTCAGTGATTTTGTAATTAACCTACCAGAAATCAATGAACACGGGAGATTAGAAAAATATTTTCGTGCATCAACAATATCGTTATCTTCATTTTCCACTTCAACAATTAGTCCGTAGTTAACTTTTTTGTCCACCAACCAAGCTTTGGCTGCCTTCTGAATGTCAAAGTCCACCCATTTGGTGTCTTTTACCGACATCATTTTTGTATCCAGAAGTTTTCTCTTAACTGTAAGTGAAAAAATTGATAAAATCATATTTTATGTTGCTGCAAACATTATTTAGGTACATTAATTGTGTTTGTACGTGCATAGATTAGTTAAAGTTGAGAAAATTGCTTACAGTGATTTTTGGTTAGTGGTGTAGTATACCAATACACGGTAACACGAATTCTTTCATCTGGAACTGGCAAGCCTTGGATTGGAAGTTCTACACTTGTGGGGATAATGGTGGGGGCAAGTTCCTGTGTTTCCTCAGTGTCATTGCAGGGTTCTGACGGACTGGGGGCTTCATACTTTGGAATCTGTCATAATTTAAAAATTCATTCATATTAATGTGATCCATTTCACACTTGCATTTATTAGATTAATTATCAACATTTACTCTAAGGAAGGAGGAATCTTTTTTTACCTCCACTTGATTATCATTTGTACTTCCAGTCTTGTACAATTTCAACTTGGCAGAAATGATATTCACTGTCTGTTGAATTTTGGGTTGGCTTGGAGTAATGTTAACTGAATTGGTCACTGGAACATATTCATGGGAAGCCATTGCTGAACGATTTTGAGAAACTGGTGAAGCTTCAGGGGGAGTTACGCTGGAAGGTGTTACATTGAAGAAAATGTGAAAAAAGCTTGGTGAAGTCCAAGTATCCAAATCGACATTGGTGGGGGAATCGCCTGTACAAACAAACAACAACAATAGTATTAAATTTAATTACCTTTATATACATTAGAGATAGTTTCATTCCAGTTCATCAGGTACTTTGTCTTCGCAGTAGAGCGTCTACAACTGATTGATACAAAGAACGACACTTTGAATTATCATGTTTGTGAATCGAGATGCTGATGACCATAACAAGAGTCTGTCTATGACGCACGAGATAGAACTCCCGAGGTAAAAATTGTTTTTAACTAAAGTTAACTAGTAAGAAACGTATTGACATGAAAAATCAATACAAGTTATAAAGTAAACCAATTTGAATACATTAAATTCAACAAGTAAACAACAATTGTACGGATTAGCAAGACTTGTTTGCATTGTCACTAAAAGATTTTATCAGTTCCAAATGTCATTATGAGCATATACGGGTATTAGCAAACAAGTAAGTGCGTAATAAATCCTGGATATAGGGTGTGAACTGTGCAAAGATAATATCGGCATTGTTAAGTAAAATTTAAATGAAAACGTTTTGTAATTAATGAGATTAGCTTTGCAAAAACCCTAACAGCTAACACATGCACATGAATTTCACTCACTAACTTATATAATAGTGCAATAGCATCAAAAGACCTTCAAATCCAAGTAGTATATACCATAAAAATTAGAGGTTGATTAATGTCCCTACTTAATTTGCATACTAAACAGATTATATCCACTTCAATGCTACCAGCATAGCATCCCGACCAATATGATCTTTAACATGTCTCCTGAATGTCTGGAAGACGAGATTTTACTTTCACAAAGCAAGTAGTATAGGTACTTACATGATGCGTAGAAGGTCTGGAGTTGTCCCGAGAACGGGCTGGATAAGCCTTTGTTGTGGTTCTGTAAGAGACACACATAAAAAGTATTTAGTATGTGTATTAAGGTGTATTCGTTCGTATAGTTGATCAAAAAGCTTAGAATTGAACTTTCATTGAACTACGTAGTATTACGTAACAACAAAATGTTTATAGTACTTACCCTTGTTGGTGGTCGTTCACGAACACCAAGAAGACTTCTCATTACATAATCTTTGATTGCGTTCAACCGAGCCTCTTTATTTCTGAAATTAAAATTTTATGTGGTTTAGTATACATTTTTCGTTAACACTGATGCCGAATCGTGTCAGTAGACACAGGAACTAATAGATCTGATGTCAGAATATCACACATATATTAAGCAATATTATTATCATTGATTAATGCTAATGCATTATGTAAAGTAATAAGAGTGACAGGCATGCATAAACCCATAGTAAGTATTAGCCTATAATATCACATCAAAAGCATGCTTGTACATGTGAAGTATGAAGTAACCTCAACACGAGAGTTATTTGCTACAGCTGCAAAAAAGCTTGACTTGTAAAAGATAAGATCATAAAATCTTAAAACTGGGTTAGCTCACAAAAACTTCAGTTTTGCACAGATGAGACACATATTTGAAATTTAATTGCTTAATGACAGTATCACATTTAATTACATACAAAACACCCTAGATGCAAATTAAACGATCAACTTTAACACTTTTGCAATCCGAATTTGTGAAGTTCGTCATTACATGTGATATTATGTAAGAACTTCATATGTAATACAAAAAAATTATGAAATCTCAAATATCATAAAATTACATAACTCATGGCAGATAAAAATGTACAAGATCATATCAGTCTGATGGTAAATCATTTACAGACACATTTTATTCAACTGTGATGAAAGTTTAGTCGCAATTCCAACTGTGGACACTTAAGGGTTATCATTCTTAATCGAAAGATTAATAGGTATAGATAGGGTTGTAGAAATATCTGATATTATGAAAGCTTACAACAACAACGAAGCAGTTAATATGAAACTGACAAATAAAGTACGATGATGTCCAGAAAATCTGGGATTTGAACCCTTGTAGAGATTACAATGACACACCCACCCTCGTAACATATTCCTTTACATCAGATTTTAAGAAGACAGATATAATTTCTTCTCCTTTATAGGTATATAAATGTAACATGCTTCAGCTTTCCTATGTAAACAATTAATGTATGATATCAACTGAAACATTTTGTTTGTCCATTTATTCTGTGACACAGTTGCTTTGCTACTTTGTCAATTGTAGACGACATAGCAAGAGCAAATCACAGACTAGATGCAGATAAGAACAGATGTAACTTAAAGTATAGAAGAACCACAGGATGACGCTTTTTATATCTTCACAAATATCATCCATGCATATAGTAGTGGAGGTTTTTGTCTGGCAGTCTGTGTACATAAAATGCTAGACAATTTCCCTCCAAGAAAAATAAATACTTTGTAGTTTCCACAGTCAGTAGTAGTGAACGTGTAGTAAAGCGTAAAGTTTGTAAGAAGTTCTTTCATATTACTAAGACTCTGCCTCAAACCCTGGACAACACATTATCTGCTATTTATGATGTGTTGTAACAACACATCATAAGCATCGCAGTATGCCACATAACACAGATAACACATAACCAGTAAGAAAACTGGATACAACCTGGCAATTCAAATTATGACAGTTCTATACAAGATAATACTGTTATGAACATTCTGCTAATCGAAAATTGTAAGCAACTAAGCAACATACTTCACTTATAAAAATTAATTTCCAAACCTTCTGGATTTATTATGTCCAGAAGGTTTGGACATAATATTACTGGCTATTTCATAACCACTATGAAATAGCCATGATTCAAACACATGGTTCCAAATGTAGAATGACAAAATTAAAATAATGTACATAATTTTGATCTCGATTATAATGCAGAATGCCTAATAATCATACGTGAAAATGATTTACGACTTTGTTCGTGTATGGTGTTTTATTACGTGTTGAAAATGTAATAGCATGTCTCTTTGCAATGCGTTGTCCTTTTCCCACCTCGATCTAAGATGCATGAAGCATTAAATTATACTACATAGCGCTACTACTTACTATTACTACTGAACTACATACAGAACGTAAGAGTGTTCGTTACGTTACTACAGTTGTCTACACTAAGAAAACAAAAAACTACAGACTAAACAACTGTTTTTTACTTTCGTTGTAACTTTCATAGACTGACTGAGCTGAAACTATGGGTTGTTGTTGCTTCATTCTATGAATGGCATTATACGAGGATGGGTCGGCACAAAAAACGGTTGGTTGTGTCCCCAACCCCACCAAACCCAAGTAAACGTGTAAATGAAAGAAAACAACTCTTGTGCAAGCTTCAGTGCTGAGAAATCATGTACGGATGAATCAAACTGTTTTCTTTGATCTTGAACTTGTCTGGCGATGCTTCTGGAAATCGAAAATATTTTTTGCTTATCATTTGATACAATTGATACCGTTCAAAGAACATAATCCTTCATAAAGCGTAATTTTTGATTAGTGATTACAACTTTGATGTAATACACTTTCATTCAGTCATTCGTAAAGCAGACAGAGAGCTATACATTCAGACTCGTTTCACAACAGACTGAGACTAAATAAAAAAATTGCGTCTTAGAGGTTCATGTAAAAACATCTCTCTGATCCTTTTCTTGAACGGATGCTACCTACTGTCTGGAATTTTATTTTTTTACATTCCATACTTCACAACTCATACATTTACATTCCTCTCTAGTTGTACAATAGTAACCGCTTGAAGCATGACCCAATGAAATTGTTAGGATTTGCTTTGCCTCCATAAATATGCTATTCGTCTCAAGTAAGTTATAACATGGATTAGAGTGCGTCTCTCTTCTTTTTGGTTACTTATTTATTTACACACCCCAGTGGTTGTGTGAGTGAGTCAGTACAAGAAATGAATGGAAATAATAAGAAACAGAAATTTCGTTTCTTTTGTCAAGACAAGAGTCAAGTAAGTGTAGACATGATACGACGCTGCGATGGGAGCCTTAGGCGGGTTAACGTAACTTCAAGACTTCAACGTAGGTATAAGGGTTGTCCATGTAAAATTACAAGAAGAAGTGCGTTAGGTACACACACAGATAAGAAACAATTGTTGAAATGATGTTGTTGAAACCTTTGAAAAGGAGAAGTTAAGTCATGCCATATCTTGCCGTAGCCAATCCAATGAAAACTTTGTTTTCCAGTTTTTTTTTATTTCAACAGCTTATTGTTGGTTTATATACAGGACACTACTAGTCATATTACACAATACATACATGAGTTTTCGGAGAAGTCATAAGATAAATGAATCCCGCCCGGCCCTATACTATTCCCTCTAATGATTTATGTGACTGTTACACTGTTACGTTCCATTACCGTACTACTATATTGCTGTATTGTTGTACCTACGCTTAAATGTGTGTATGGACAGGTTAGTAAGTACAATTGCTTAGAATCCGGAATCCTATTGTGATAAGTAAAAGCGTAAAATAAAATAAACGAGTTAATAGGCAGTTCTTGTACTAGAGTTATGTTATGTGTGTAAAGTCCCAGAGTCCCCTTGCATTGTAGCAATAGACAAATAACGAATAAAACGTATCTCCTCTTCTTCTTCGTGTACTTTTTCTCTTCAATGACCACGGCAGTTTTGTTTTTTCAATGTCTGCTGATCTGCTGAACTTATTGTTGCAAGTCAACTTGTAGTGGGTAGGTGATTCTCCAAACCAGGCATCCCAGACATAACAAAACGCAGTCTCAACGTTGTAGTATTCTATTACCTAATAAGTAATACGTTCATGCTGCTCTTTTCCCAGTATCTACATTCGTGCAAGGATTCTCACTAATCGACTCACTCCTACACTCCTACTACTACTTATTTAATTCATTGTCCAGACAGACGGTGTATAATGAAATGGGTATAATTATATGTGTAATGTGTGTGTAATAATGTGTGTGCATCATTTGTATGCTATTACATGTACCTATATAATACTACAACACAATACACATAATAGTAATCAGAAAGTAGTTTGCTCAACTGGAAGGACTGGACTGACTAAATATTTAGTGCTGGACTACAAACCAGACCTGATTCAGATGAATTCTTACAATGCCTTTATAAGGAATGCCATTCACTCTTCTCACCACCACTAAAGTTGTTTTGTCCAATGTCCAATGGACAACGTCTTGTCTTGCAATTGCTCTTGTTGCCCTACCTAGAAAAAATTCATTCATTCTAACAAACTGATTCATCAGAAGAACTTGCTGAGAGGGAGACGGGGTGAGACAGTCAGACAAACCGTAGTAGTTGTATTATATATCTGTTGTGTGTAGTAGACTGTACCTATATTCGTATACAAACGTATTCTCGAATTATGCGTTTTAGGTATACGAGGAGTACCTGCCACGTTGTTGGTGACTGTAGTTTATTGCTTATCCAACTTCTAGCAGCCACTTTGTCTTCTTCGTACACCTGCACGCTTAACTATGCATTATTGCGTACCTTTACAATTCTTAGCATGTCTGCAATTTCTCCTTTTCGTCTTGTCTGTTTTATTACAATTTAGGGGACTAACTTTTTTGACTTTGACCGCACAGTATCGCCTCTTCTTTCTGTACGAACTTGAATTGTTATGCGTTTGCAAATAAGAACAGAGTTGATTTCTGTCTGCTGCTTTAAAAAATGCCCTCGACCAAATACTTACCATTAAATTCAGTTGGTTTAAGATAATCATATGCATATGGCATTTTTAACCTACCTATACTTATAGCAATATCTAACTTCAAATCTTATACAATATGACTAACATAAGTGAAATCCTAGAAGACGATTCCCTTATTCTGCCAGAAGTCTTTAAGCTCTATAATGTGCGTATTTCTATGCAGATTTTTTGCAGTTCTGTAGCTTGTCGAAAGGGCGCAGACATAGCAGATAAGATTCATGAACAAAAATGTGGCCCAGAACTATACGATTACTTATATTTGGTGGATTAAATAATTTTGGTCATTATACACATAAAAACGCAATGTTATGTTTGCAGATACCAAGAATTTCTTATTTAGTATGTTCCACTAAATGTGTTAAATGCTACATGTCATGTCAGCATATTATATAAAAGTATGTATTCAATTTTAGCGATGATTTGATTCTCAATATGGCCACACGCAGAGTAGATGTCTACTTGACTCTGATAACTTACATCATGTACATAGATAAATTTAAGCAATTCGCAAAATATGACAGGCATTGACTGACTGGCCACTACCAGTAAATAATGACATGACTCCATTACATTTGTAAGTAATGGGAAGCAAACTTATTATGCTCGATTTGATTTTCATAGAGATGAACTGAGAAAAACACAAACTTTGAGAAAATCCCATCAGATAGAGAAGAAATAAAAAGAATGATGTGTTCCACATTCCACTTAACTCTCTTATGGTTCAACCATTCATTCCAGTCAGTATTATCATTATCATGTTCTGACTATTTTAAAGTGCGCTCTTTGTAACTATAATGCTTAATGTGCGTCATCACATTTTATACTCTGTATATCAAAAACTCCATAATATTATAAGAAGCTTCTGTGTATATAGAAAATATATAGATACAGATATTGTTAATTGTAGGCTATCAACACAGTTCGTGTCAAACAATAGAAACAGCATTCTGAGACACTTTTGCAGTAGGTATATAAAAATTCGTAGCACAAATACTTACTTATAATTATTAGAAAACCTACCTACAAGTTGCATCATTGTATGATCATGTCTTGTGCTAGCGTAAATCCCAAGATCGATTTCTATTAGTTTGTTTTTGTGCAACTCAAAAGTAAAGGTAGGTTATGATAAGAATGTATTCAGGTTTTAAAGAGAGAGAGAGATAAAAAATGTACTGATGTTGTGTGAGCGTGATGTATTTTCTCTAGGGGAAGCAGAGAGTGCAGAGAGTCTGCTCATCTCCCCATTACGCATAATGTATTTGAAAGTGCAGTACTTTATCAGTATTATATTTCTTTATGACTTGTTATGAATCTAGTAGTAGATAATATTATTCAGAAGTAAACCCATGTCAAGTCCAGAAGAGGAGCTGAAAATGGAAGACATTTTCTGCTTCATCTGTCATGGGAATCTGTTTTTGAACAAATGTCTTGTCTTAAGTCTATTAAAGTAACCATGATAGCTAAATGGGAGAGAATTCCATGGAGTCTGACAAAGAATAGCAAGACGATGCTAAAAATGAGTCGAGTTTCTATTGCAGACGCAGAGGACAATGCAATACTACAGTCTTGAGTCAAGTGAAGATCAAGAAAGAGAGAGAGAGACAGAGAGAGAGAGAGAGACAGAAAGAAAAAGTGAAAGAAAACTAAAGGAGAAATACCTCAGTATTATTAAAGTGGAAGAAGAAGAAGAGACGATGGGCAATACTGAACTACTCTTTGTGTTGTGTCTTGAATCTTGACTTGTTCTTACTTACTTCACTATTAGCTACACATTTGCTGTTTTGTGTTTCGTTTTCTGCTTTCAATGCTCACCCTCTTCACTTGACTTGTCTTTTACTACTTGTTCTAGTAGTAGTCGTAGTAGTAGTTGTTGTAGTAAACGTATTAGTAAGGATGATCGCAACAAGACGGCAAAAACAAGCTTAACACACTGAAACTCAGTTTTGAGACACACAAACAGCAAAGCAAGCAAGAGACAGAACACAAAGTCAAGAAAGAATATTCTTCGTCGTTTCCTTGTAAATCGAAGCCCATCCCATGCATCTTTTGGCTTGGCCTAGCCGCTATCATCCTTGTTTGGTATGTACTGTACCATATTTACTATAATATTTCTATATCATCTATATCTACTACTACTTACTATTCTATACAATATAATATTATGTTGCTTCGCTACGATAATAATATGGACTATTCATTCTGCTTCCAAGAGACGAAAACTTGTCTTGACTTTTAGCTTTGCATAGGTATTAGTATGTTATGTACTGAACTTGCGTTGTATTTCCATCACCTTATGTCACTTGATGCCCTAACTATTTTGGTTACTCTACTACTGATACTACTACACAATATATAGACACATATATAGCTATAACCCTGTACTACTAGTAGTACAAGTACAATAAGTAAGTACGATGTCGTAACTTTCCGTCTAGCCTGAAAATCCCTTCCAGCTACAGACTGATTCAATGAAAAACGTCCAACGTCTGGGCAATTTCTTAGGGAAACGTACAAGTCTCATGTTTGGTATGCTTAACTAGTTTACTATCACTTGACTGTATTCTGCAGTGAAATAAATGTCAAAATTCGTATATATGGTACATGGTAGATATACGAATGTAGTCAAGAGGGACTGGTGTGTCTGCATTGCTTGGAAATGTCTCTTTGGTGAGTATGAGTAGAAATCTCTATACGTATAACTACTTTAAAAACTGCCAGACATACGCTGAGACACGGCTATACTTCTGCCTGACTACTTTTCAAGTCTGTACTAGACCAGTCAGCCAAATATCAAATACTCTGATAGTCTGTCTGCTCACTCATTGTCAGTCAGTCGAATGACATTCATTTATTTACCTTTCATACACTACTACTATCTTCATGTCGTTCAGGCAGACAAGCGTTCATGAAATGCTACTTAAGTTTGGGAAAGTCCCTCATCCCAATATCTCTACAATGTAAACACAGACAAACAATGCGCAATGATGGGTTGATGTTTACAGTATTCTTCGCGTAAAAACTGTGAGAAAACGTATAATTCTATTTTCTATCGTCTTCTGAATGTGTCATGTCTTGTGTTTAAAAGTAAGTTGCATCTATATGAGATTTATTTTTATCAAATATCGTCAGTAAGTCATTACAGATAATAATTAATTTGTCAAGTGTATAGAATCACTTTTCAGACAATCATGAATTTCTTGTTAGTATAGGACAATTGACCATGTGTTCTTATCAGACTGTTTACTTTGCTTGTTAAAGGAAATGGAAATATTATTGCTAACAATACGTAGGCACTGTGTAGTTTACATAAACAACAAGAGTTCCGTATACATGCGAACATTTGTCTCAAAACAATTTTTATCGTACATCAGACTTGCTCTAAATATTTTGTTTGCTCGCATAGCAAAAACTATTTTGAATATGTTAAAATGTACAGGAAAAGTATGTTGTGCCGATTTATTTGATAAGAAATACTATTGCAGTACCATGAGCTTTGCACTGAATATTATTATGTCATAAAGAAACAAATTGGACAATTACGCCTTTATGTCCCAACCGTCTTGATCTTTAATCCTTCACATTTCACACTGACATTATGTGTGACAGGCCACAGTAGTCATGGTCATTTCAAGTCCATAATCCTCCACTTTCCTTTTTATGCATTCCAGCTACAATTCTAAACGAGTGCCATTTTCTTATAAGTATATGATTCTACATTTAAATGTGATAAGAAGAAAGGGTTTTGCAGAGTCAGCATTTACAGATATAACGATATAAGTATATCAGTATTGCACTGAATTTTATCAGTTTTTCGGTTTTATGTGTGCCTTTGAATGCAATGGACACAAACACGTGTAAAACTACACAATGCACAATAAAATTTACAATCTGAATACAGATTTGTGGCAAATAAAATATATATTTTATGTGATGCATATTTGTATGATGACTTTACATTTGCGACTTTTGTTTTCCTGACCCGGATCTTAGAATTCTTAACTGACTTAACGTAGAAAATGGTATACCATGTTGAATGCTGCTCGTATTACTGTGACATAAAGAAAGTACGGTAGTAGTTTGTGTAATAGTGCTAATAATGTGGCTTAGATGCATTTACTGTTGTATGGGCTGCCTAAAATGGAGTAGAGATTTCCAATTTTTTGTTTAGTCAACCGAAGAATTATCTATAATGTTCTGCTACGCCAAGGGCTGAACACTTGAATTTTCTGGAAATTTTCCAGTATCTATAAATGTGCATTCTAATTCTGCTTAAAGGAAACCTCTTTCAGTGTACACAACTTACAGAAGTTTGCACCAAATATTTTCCCATCCGCGTTAAATTATAAGCAGAAGAGAAATATTAGTAGTAGCAGTAACCCATGACTTGAGTTATTTGTATTTATACAGTTCTCTAACCACAAACACGTTTTGGAGAAGAATCACCAGAGTCAGTCTAACGTCACCACTCGACTCTGACATTGGGAATCCGCTTGAATCATCATCATCACACTACAAATGTATCATCGCGAAGGAATATAATTATTTGTGTGAGTACCTACGACGTAAATGTAAATTCATGTAAAACGGGAGTCTCTTAGGCAAATGGTTTCTCTACTCGTGCATATACGTGATGTAACGTACAATATAATTTGACTAGAGTCAGACTGCTTGGCACCGAAATTTCTTGAAGGACATTTTGTCCTCAGTACCTAACTAACATTATCTCGTGTGTGATTCTTGTTGGTCTGTAAGTGAGAATCGTATACTGCTCAGTTTATGCTTACGTTTACCTTCTTCTACTAGTGCCATCAAGTTTTATGGTTGTCTTGCACATTAGTAGGATAGCAGTGCAAAAATAAAGCAAACATTTACATGTTACATTTACATTAGCAAACTACAAAACTGCGTTCTATACCTTAAGCTTTTCATGTGCATGGAAAGGATGAATAAGCTTGTAATATACCGTACATATAAATATGTATGCAGAATTCCTAGTCAAAGCTAAAGTCTAATGCACTGCATAATATATCTGGACTGCATGTTATTCACCCAATGCAAATGGGACATCCAAAGAATTAATTTTAGTACTAACTATATAATATCACAGACAACTAATTAGCATTCGCAATAAACTCTTGCAAAATCTGAATGAGAAGAAGTTAATGCCATAGCTGGCACGGAGAAATAGAAATAGAGGGGGAAGATGACTTTTGTGACGAATGTCGATCTGGTGCTTACCTCTGAGAATGAATTGGATCCGTAAAACAAAGGTATGCAGGCTCTAAGGTGCATGTACTATTTTCGCTTTTAGAATCTGTTGACCCAGGGACTGTTGCATTGATTGCCTTGTTGTTATCATCCAATTCCGAAATATCCCCACCACCACTGCTACTGAATTTTTATCGAAAAGCAAGAATAGAGAATTACATACATACAAGACTAACCATGTAGTAGATTTACCATATACCTTATTCCCTTCCAATTCTATTTTTCTATATACTACACATAAACTAACGACACCAAAAGTACGAAGGAAAGTGTATGTGCTGATTAAAGGTTGAAATAATAAAATTTAAGAATGAATCAACCCATAATTTATAACAAAAGCTGGAATCTGGTATAAGATTCAAACTTATGAAATGAAGATTATTGAGACGATTTGTGCAAGAGAAAGAAATTCCAAAAACCGAAAGGAAAAGAAAGATTCGATATCGTTCATGTTATAAAAGTTGTAGGATTCGAAATGAAAAGTAATAGATTGCGAATTAACATTCAAAGAACCACAAAAGCTCTTATCATTGAATAATAAGCATTTCTCAATTATTTTTAACCTACAGTAATCGTTTGTGTGTACTTTCTCAGGTATAATGTATACCTAAAATTCAGCTATATATTTTATGCTACGAAACACTAACCACCACAGGTGAAAAGTTTGGAGTGGTGCGTTCTTTGAAGTTAATAATAAAAAAGCGCAGAAAAAAGAATGTGTACATACATGTTACGTTGCTCTTGATGCCAGGAAGTAAACTCTTCTGAGCCCGGGACGCTTCCGGTGTAATTGTGTACCTTAGAGTCAGATGTCTCAAATTGATTCACATTTTTACGGTTATTGGATGGTAGTCCTCTTGCTGCTCTGTCGGCTTGGATGTCGTCTACAGGAACTGGAGACGTTTGGATTGCAGGGAAAATAATCGCACTCACCAAGAATGCATGGAGAATTTTCATAAAATGTTTTTCCAACATTTTGGTTTGGAAAATGTGTTCATAAAGTGATTATATAAAATTCTGTCTCTTTTTTCTCTCTACCCGAGAAAATCGTTGAAAAATCAATAGCAAAAATTGTTTTCACTTGTGCTGAATTTCTTAACCCACTTGAAAGAATGTCAGATATTTCTCAAAGGAAATTTGTGTATGTCTTCGTGGCTTGTTTGAAGCTTTGGGTTAAATATTTCTGTGTGCCTGAATTAAAATGCAATTATGTCTGGAGCAAAGTGTTCAGTCGAATGTCTGATGCGACACTATAGCTGTATTTGGAATTGATGGGATTTAAATGTGTTGGCTGAGACTGAACTGGACTGGTCTAAAAGAGTTTTGAGATGGAATGGACTGGAGAGATGACTTGTGTTGGGTGATTGCGTTCTGTTAAGATGATATGATGAGACCGAAGAATACTGTCGCAGAAATGCAGACTCCACGTACCTATATAGGCGCTGGGAGATATAGCAAAGCTAGGCAAGTGAAGCCAAGCCGAAGCAGCTAGCTACTTGTAGAAAGAGTCTGCTGATGCTGTAACTGGTGTTTTGGACTGTGTGTATATTCATGCACTACGAATACTACGATGATACACTATGCTTTGCTTGACTGCATCTCTCTCAATTCTCAATGTACAGATAGATATCTGTATATGCACAATACTAATAGGGAATCGGGAATACTACACTTTAAGTATAGAACAGACGAGCACAATACTATTTACTTTACTCAGCGTGTTGTACCACTAGAACCTTGCAGTTAGTACAAAGCTCAAACTTCAAACTCTGTGCTCTGTACTGGTCCTAGTGGTGCTGGTAATACTTCTCTATAGTCTAGCATGTGTGCATGAACACTTACTGAAGATGGAAAGAGTAAAGATGCATCACACCATATACTAATACCACACTACACTCTCACAGCACGTTATTTTCTAACGTGGGACTTGTCTACTACACAGGAGACTGCATGAGGAATACACAGTTATCTGTAGTAGTCGGAAAGAAAATAAAACGAGCAGATAGTCATTTAGCTACCTACCTTACTGTACCAAACCAACCTAAACATATCGTCCTCCAATACTCACTCACTCATCTTTCATCCCTACATTAAACACTTGCTTTTCCTCCGGAGAGATTTTACTATAAAGTAGTCCGAGTCAGGAAAAGAGTTGTGTTCCAAGTATTTTCGTCTCACTTTGACTTTGTATATTTTCTGTCGATTATTCTGCTTTACGTAAGCCAAACTCTTTCATCTTGTTTACTTTACACAAAACTTAAAAACATGTGGAAATTTGCCTTCATTACCTCTCTATTTTCCAGTTTGTCCTTTTAATAATTTTGCTATGTAACTTTCAATTATTATGTCCATAGACATCCATAGTAAGTGCCTTTAACTGCCTTTAGTACTCTCAGTCAGTAATTTCTGCAAATGCTTTATACAATAGAACAAGCAAAAGCATCAGCTAACCGCAACCACATACGCTACTCAAGCAGCACTTATCCCACATTAGTACCATTAGTAGCAAACCTTCACAGGACACGCTTAGCACATGAAAGACAAATTCTCTGCATCAGTCGACTGAATCTACAAATTACAACATTGCACTGCTACCTTACCTCGAGTATGAAGAGTGTGTCGTGGATGACGCATATACCAATGATAGCGATATTTTAGCTTAATAAGCATTTGCAAATAAAATACGCAATAACACACATCGATCCATTTAGTAGCAAGAAAAGAGATGAACGTATACATAACATCTTTATGATCTATTTGTTATACCCATTTTTGTACTGGTAGTCAAAACCATCTAATACTGATCACAACATGGCTTGAGAAATTAATTGTCAAGGAAAAGTCAAATAAAAATAGCAGCCTTGTCTTGGAGTGAAACATGTTATGGGGTAGCAGGGCACTCCAGTATATTAGTAATACATTGACTGAAAGAATTCAGACAGAGAGTAAACATTATGTATTTATTATTAGGTCTAAATTACCTGATAATTTTTTGTCTAGTCTGGAGTGGCCCGTAGCCTGAGGTCCGTCTGTTCAAAATGCCGTAAATGATAGGCTATGCACACTAGTGTGTGTAAGTACAAATATAATAAGGATTTAGGTTAGTATCTATATTTTCTAGTAAGTTTAACAGGGAGATATTATACAGATAGGTCTGTGGAGTTAGTGTTATCAATCATGCGTAAAACATTATGTTTACACACTGATTGCGATGTTTGCTGGGGGTAAAGATCCGGATTGAACTAGCTTCTAGTATCTAAAATTGTGCAGATGCTAGATATACAGATAGTATTACACAAAGCCATTTGTGTCACCGTAAACGTAAGTACATCCTATTTGTGTAGTGTTTTAACATGCTTCGCTAATGCGTCTGCTTCTAATCTTTTTTCACTTCTTACATGTTCACGTA
This sequence comes from Pogonognathellus flavescens, assembly GCA_019776165.1. Classification (NCBI taxonomy): domain Eukaryota; kingdom Metazoa; phylum Arthropoda; class Collembola; order Entomobryomorpha; family Tomoceridae; genus Pogonognathellus; species Pogonognathellus flavescens. The sequence goes on along the minus strand of JABASD010000065.1, from coordinate 21,547 downwards.
ATAATTGCTAATTGGAATCTTCAACAATGCTTTCTGATCAAAGTTCTTCAACACTTCGGTATAGCAATAGATGATAGATATTTCAAACTGAAACTTAATTTTATGTCTTTTTAATAGTAAAAGATTTCTCAAGAACATTAGAGAGAGAAATTCAAAGTAGGTAATTCCAGTTTATGCGACTTCCCACTGGTATAGTTAAACTTTCACTCTGTAGGTGTGAAAGCTTCCTAGTTTGAATATGTTTCGACTGAAATTCCCTTTAAATGATTGGCCATAAATTTTTGTGCCGTGAATAAACTTAAAATGATTTTATACGGCCATGATATTGTTGACTATAAATATGGTGTGGGTAGTAGGTATAGGTAATGGCTTATCATGAGAAATATGGAAATCCTTAACAATTAGTGATTTCCATATTCTTATTTAATTGTAAAGGTAAATGAATTACCCCTTTTTTTAACGAGTACACCACATGCACATTCATGAAATATGCGGATAGCGACAATAGAGAGATCTATAGGTATGCCTAAGCAAAAATTTTAGATGAAAATTTCATAAAGACATTTGAGACTGTCACTATATACATATAGCAGTATAAACTCTGTTGCTGAGTAGGTGCTAATAGACCACACTTACGTCAATAACGTCAACCGTGTAGGTATTGGAATTTCTAGACTAATAAAAAATGACATTACATAAGTGGGTAATCACTCCAAAATTATTCTGAATACGAGGAAAGAAACTGGAAAAAGTCGCCGTCTTGACATTTACATAATGAAATGTAAAATAAATGATTACCTTGAACTGGTGATTACCGGTAACGATTTCTATTCAGTGTGCGTCATTGCACGGGTTTGAGCATGTGTGTGTGTGTGTGTGGCCATTTAATGGTACATCTCATATAGCGAAAGTGACTATATACTATATAGGTGTGCAAATTATTGACAAAGGTTAGTATTAACATAACGATACTGTATTATTGCATCAGCCAAAGTTCTCCAGCTATGTGTAAGTTATGTTAAAAGCGAAAACAAAACGATTACAGATACTTATGCTTATGAATTATGATTGGTGACTGACTGCGACTGTGACCTAATTTTAACACTATGGATTGAGATTTGTGTGGGTTTTGTATCTCAGAAAAATTATGTCATAATTGTTTTTCGTACTTGAGCGAGATAAGTATTTTGCGTTGTGGGCATTTTGAAACATCAACTGTGGATTCAATAACTTCAAAGGACAGATTTATGTCTTAGCGTTCAGTTACAAAGAGATATCTAACGAAAAACATGTTGACAAGTTTTTGCAATAGTAAGGGAAAACGTTTGTAAAAATTATTCCATTATTCATCTTGATAAAAATGTACAGAGGTACCTAACAACAGAGCACAGAGTTACATATAAGCTGTATCGTGTAAAAAATCCATTATATCAAATATTACCGAATAGGCAGACAAATAGTTACTCTAAAATATTCGATTTACCAGGAAGCGTAAGCAATAGTGTAGCCTAAAGTAGATTAACATCAAAAGACGCACGGCCGAATTTAAATCACTTTCTACAAAATATTTTTCAAAGTCTAGACTGAGTCATTTCGTATGTACAAACAGCTTATCTCACATAGTAATCGGTCTGCGACAAGTCGTCTTTCGACTCTCAGACGTAGTAGAATATCAAATTCTTGGTATAAAATCTCATATTATTCAATTCTACAGAATAGTACTAGCTATAGATGTAGTGTGTAGCATTAATTAAACCAATGTCATATCGTACGCAGGTAAACTCACTCGAATTCAGCGTAATCCGTATCTAGGTACATGTAAACAATTCGTGTAATAATTAGAGCCAAGATAAATAATTCATCGCAGGGCAGGGGTGTGATATATCCCCTTACATACAATGTTACAAAACAAACGAAATAGTGTAGTACATTGCTAGACAAAACGTAAAGTACTATGTGTACAAAGTGAGTGTTAATTATTACTTAATTGAAGGAAAGTAGCTGCCCACTTTGAATTCCCGTGAAAGTTCTCTTCAGGTTTACATTTACATTAGTACAATGCTACATAATCCCAAATCACAAACGTAATTTCAATTAATGTATACAGAAGTTGCATAGAAATCACTTTATTAATCTCATGTTTCACGTCTGACTCTTCGGCAAAGCACAATACTAAACAAAAGACTTCAAAAAGCGAGGTCAATCATCTCTACTGCTATATTTGCATACTGTGCTGACTTTACATTAGTAAATATTCCAGGTTCATATTCATAATAGTATAAGTAAATACCTACATAGACGGATTTCTGCGTCAAAAGTGAGTGTTCCATATAGGTATCGGCTGCATAGGTTAGTTTTAATGAAAACGGGGAAAGTTATGAACTCACTCGAGTTTAATTTTCAGAAAATAAACTGCAACTGTTTCCGTATGGAACTTTACTTGCAAACAGAACGTGTAATCATGAATATTATCTGTAGTACAATGACTTTGTCATTTTGGCCAGATGCAAATATGCGTAGCATTTTTGCAAGCTTGCATTTAATTAAACAGTACAAAAGAGAAGAACATTACCACTTGTTACTTAGGTAGGTACACGTAATATTTTGTAAAGTAACTATACACTAAAGCTAATTAATCACCTAAGGCGACTGCACTCTTTAGAAAGAGAAGTTCCAGCAAAGTAATGAACTTTGTGCATATAGAAAGCACATGCACATAAAATATATCATTACTATTACTGGTACATACTAGTACATTCTAGATAATACATGTAGCAGGCAAATTACTTTCAAACAGAGGATGTCAAATATCGTGTGACAACTTTTGTTCATAATATTTTACTTTCAGATGCATTAGCAGTATAAAATATTACTAGGGACTTGAGGAAAATCTATATTTGACTTGCACAATGAAACTTTGTTTTGAAATCCTACACTTCGCTATGTGCCTGGTACATTTCGCTATTTATTTTTTGTTTTTAGTTTTCGCATTGTCATTAGTGAGACAAGAGGTAGACTTCCGTGCAGACAATGCGCTGTCAGTGGCAGACGTCTGTAGAGAAAATAGACTTTGTCACTCGCGATATGATAGACGTGATGAGGGCAGGAGCAACTAATTGCAAAAATTGTTTACATGTTTTAATACTTATGAAGATGATCTGTATATATATCTGTGCTTTTAAGATTCATTCGTGTGCTGCTGATGCATGTACATGAGTATAAAGGTATGGCAATAAGCAAGTACGTGAACCTTCTCATAAAAGTAACTAGTAGATCTGTAGTTGTTATTCAGAGACAAAAAAGACGCTTTTTCCTGTTACTTTTGTTACTGCGGTGTTGGCTCTTAAAGTAGATATTCGAGAAAAATGTGTTGAAAATATTGGTCGCAAAATGATCAGAGCATACTTGTACAACATGCAGGCTTGTTGGGTCATGAACCCTTCAATTATGTAGGTATCAGTGGCAATTGGTAATTCCAAAACATCAAAACAGCTAACTGTCCCAGTTCATGGCATTATAATAATAAACTCTGCATGTAAACATATTTGTCACTAAATATTACATAGCGTACTCAAAGATAATATTATATACACACTTATGCACGAGGGAGTGGAATATCAACATGTACAATAATAATTAGAAGAATCAATGAGTTCTCTTACATTGCATTGCAGTTACCTCATGTATGTACATGCAATAAGATAATTCCACATACTCTCCATATCATTTTCTTACGCATAATGCTTGTCCGTTATTATTACCGAGAATGTTTGGAATTACGTTCATGATTGTTGTTTGTAGATCAGAATGTGTTGAGTGAGGTTGTCGTTCTAATATCTTTTCTTCAGTATAGCAAGATAGTACAATGTGTAAAATATAAGGTATGTATATGTATACTGTATATACTTACAAGAAGAGATAAGTGCACGTTATAATAACTTACCTGCATCTAGGCAGATTGAGTCATGTCTGTTTAATTATGTGATTCGAAGAATTCAGAAATTCCAGACTGCGTAGTATCTTTTAGTAGTAATGATGTACCTAGTACCTATACCACTTTCTATAATATTGTATACTAGCTAAAAGTACAAATAGTACAATAATGAGCGCAACAGTCATGGAAAATTCCAGAATTTTAGATTAAAGTTATTTTCCGTTTCAAATGTTGTGTCTCAAGTGTTTTGTCTCAAGAGCTTTACAACTCGCATATGTTTGTCGACAATGTACTCTTATTTGTAGATTTGTACTGTACAAGGACTGCACTGTATGCGCATCGATGTATCTTGTGTGTTATAGTTAGCTTAGCTATTATCATAATAATAATATTATTTGTGTATATAATGATGTAACATGCTGATGTACAGTTGTGTATGTATATGTATATATATTTATACGGTTGCAACAGATCTTCTTTTGCTTATAGGAATCAATTATCGGAATAAATACAATTTTAGTGATAACAAACGAAGACAAAGCTCTTCTTTGTATTGATACGCAGTTTGTGCATTGGTTTAATCTCGCCCCTTTGTTGTTACTAAACTGTTATTGATGTTACTTACTTAGATGTTATACATGTAACCTCAAGAGTTGCAATGCAAATCTTTTTATTTATATTTCAGTGGAAGTTTTCCATATAGGTAGTTAATATTTTGTTATGAAAAGCAATGAATTCACCGTAAAGCAACTTCGAGGAAATCATAAGTGCTAATAGTTGTTTTTTAACTTTCTAATGAGATTCTGTATCAAACACGCAAAAATCTACAGTTTTATTGAGTCGGAGTCACCTTGAATTATGCAGTATGTATGACTAATTTGATTTTTGATCTTAATTCTTGTGGTGAATTTACCAGTAAATTATTTATATTAGCATGTTTCGTAAAACAATTTGGCAATACATCACCAGAATCTGATTTAGATTAGTATCAATTTATTTTTACTTCGGACAGACTCGACAGACTATTGTGTGTGACTATCTGTACATACAAATATGCCGACTATATAGGCTAGACAACATTAAATAAATATATAGCAGGAAAAAATCACTTACTTATATAGTATCTCACGGTTCGTAGAAGCCTGTTGTGTTAACCAACAATCTAGGAACCGTGATAGTATCTTACCCTTACCTATACCTACCTAGACTACCTACATAATATATAGAGGTGGGCCCGAACTGTTCGGTTCGGCAAAAAACCAAACCCGGACGAACTTTTTCAGACTGTTACCAAAACCGAACTCGACCAATTATTTAGAGACTTGTACCATACCGAAACAAATCGAAAGCAAGCTAAATAGTTCTAACTCTCGTAACTTTTGTACCTGAACCAGTTTAAGTTCAAATTGAGCATAAAATCATACAATTTACTTACATTAATTAATCAATTTAAGTATTTAATTTTTATAATGTAAGGTATAATTTTAGTATTTTAGCTGGTCTAAATTGTTTCTCTAAAATTCGGAATCAGAACCGAACACGAACAAATATTTTTGACACCATCCTGAAGCCGAATCGAATACCAAAAAAGTTGTTCGGGCCCACCTCTAGTAACTATACTTAAAACTGATACAAACTAGTACACTATTACAAGTAACATTATAATCTTTATATTTATCTTTAATAACGAAAACTGTTGTTTTGGTGTCGTCTCGCAGAAGATTCAGTTGAGATTGTACAAGGTAACTTAGAACTGATACCAACATGCCATAATTTTCCCAGTAGTATTTAAAGCAGTAGTTTAGTGTGTGTTTTTATCCGACGAATCGACCCGCAACTGCTAACTGTTAGACTGACTAACTAATAAATATAATTGTGAAGGCAGTCGAAAGATAGAAGTTTGATGAGAGATTTATAAACAACATTTTAGCAACGAGTACGTTGCTAAATTACGCAGACCCAATACCCAGACTCATAATATGTCATTTGCATTCCACAATTGAAAAATATTAAGAAAATTACATATTTATATTATTTCCTAACAGTGCGTTCTTAAGTCCCCGTTTTAAACATTATGTCACTACGTTGTTTATTTACACCCGGTGTTGACCGGTTTATTGTGTATTGAGATTTGATGGACGCATATCAAGTAGCTTTCGTATTGATTTAGTCATGATACATACAATTAGAAAATGGTGTAACATTTAACTTTCAAATGTAAGTTTTAATGCAAGTAAAATGTTTATGTTGCTCGAATAGCGTGAGGAATTGAGAGCGAAAAATGCACTTTGGAATTGTGATTAGTTGAAGGGAAGTGATTATGACAAGGACGAAACAAGTACTACGAACAAACAACAACTATAAATGCTTTACAGCTATTGTGACTTTTTACAGCTAGCAGCTCCTTGTAGATCTGTCCAATTGTAGTAAATGGCCTACATATTACGTATCCGTGGATTAAACTACCATTAGGTCATACAGATGTAGTAAGGTGATGTTTATTATTATAATATTGCTATCAATCTACCTTATGAAACCTTAAGCTTCACGCGTTTTCATGTAAGACCATAAAATTCGAGTGTGCTGCAAATAAATGCATACAAAACCATGAGCATTTCTCTGTAAATATTCAAATCACTGTAATTGCTCATGGATATTTCCATGAGGTAAATATAATACCGCAGTTGTATCAAGGCTGCTGAAAGAAGTCTGTATACTTCAAGGATAATCAATGCTCCATAAATTGATTGCAAATTGCAACTTGACACAAACGACAAAGAAAGTTTTGCAAAACTACCCATAGCTCAGACTGATCAGGTATAGGCAATTGCGTTTCGATAGTATAGACATAGTAGTATATAAGTATGTAGGTATAGTAAAAGGCAAGCATTGTATCATTTTAAGTAGTTCTCGTGAAGATTTTTACATGTACTTATCTACACGTCCACTGCGGCTGCAATCGACTATTTATTTTGTGCAGTTCATTGTAAATAGTGTCAAACAGTGAAATTTCACAATGCACATCAATAAATATAGATTTGTGATTGTAATTATTAAAGTCTCATGAAAAGATGATGAACCACTATTACTACAACTACAGTTGCTCTCGCAAATGAAATTTAAAACAAAGCAAAGGTCAAGTAGTCTCTCGTCTGGCGCCAGTTATTAACCATCAAAAACCGGGTGCTAATGTGCCTTTGCAGTAGCAATCAAATGTTTCCATTATGCAGAGGTGTAGCATTATTAGAGATTAATTGAATTCAAACAAGGAAAAGTTATACTATGGAATTATGATTATTATTGTTGTGTAGGTATGTATGTGGATTATATTATTTTATATACACAGATGGGTTTTCTACGCAGGTAAGTATGCAAAATGCGTAAGGGTGTACAAAGAGGAGTGAAAAGTAATAATAATTCAATCTATAATGCAGATGGATGAGTTTGCTTTCGTACTATACGAATAGCTTAAAAGCTTAAGCTAATTCCATGTGTTAATAAAGCAGTAATGAGATGTAAGGAATTATAACTTAAAGCAGGATATGATCTGCCCTTCCAAATAATGTATGCCAGAATTATAATACAAGAGAGATTTCTAGAGCAATATAGCGTATACGAAAATATCTACTCAGATTTTCATTCCCCATCATTTTCCCCATCATCCCACTAGTAGTATACGAGTCAACGTTCTGAAATGCCCTCACAAAACAAAGATTCCGTGTAAAAGCACCAACAGAGTAACATATTACTCGTTTAAATTTTAAATTCCCTATAAGACTCATTCAAGTTGGCTTGAATGGAAATACTAAGTAATTGAATTGAGCACTTGGCATTTTATTGTTTGAATTGAGAACAGTTGTGACGCACAATTCTACACAAATGATAAATAACTTGTCTAATGTTATAATTTTAGCGAGTATTGTGATTGTAATGGCTATAGGATCTTGTAACTTGTTATATGTGAGGAATAAGCATAAAAATACATATAGAAATAAAGAGTGCGATATGTTTGTATACAAGATGCGTTGCAACAGACGTCAGGCATTCATAAGAGAGCTCATAGTTGTTTTTGTTGTTTTTGTTGTTGACTAATTAAGAGATAAGGTTTTTATAAATGGCTTTATTAGAGTTGTACAATTATTTTCATCGTTGTGATGTGACATTTACACCTAATCGATCAAAGTTTAATGGACGAAGCGAATCAAATTAGCAGGTCTCTCACGTCGACGACAAGACAGCTCGTTGTCTTGTCTCTATATTCTCTTGTCTTTCCCTGAAATCAAACACGACCTGCCTAAGCTAAATCTTGTATGTATTTCACATTCGAAAACAAGTCAATCCCCACTACTAGAAATGTTGTTGTAGTTTGTAGTGGCTCATTGCGATTGTTTTGATTTTATATTGTCTAGACTGAATGGCGGCTCCTTGTCATTTTGTCATAGAGTGATTGTAGAGTAGTAGTGTAGTCCATGGTTTGGTTTTGTCTGGGTACATTAGATTAGCTTGCACACAATCGCATTCATCTTTTAATATTAATTACTCTCAGAGTACAAATACAACCGTAGTCTCTTGCCTTGCCAGTGGTGTGTGTGAATAATAATGTTTACAATAATATGCAAATAAAGAAGGGGACTTGCTTGCTTTAATATGATTATTAGTATTTGCAAAATGTATTTCATCTGATTTGCTCTAGTTTGTGAGGAAATGATGTGCATGCCCTTTAGACTTTAGACCGACAGGTAGAAATACAGTATCTCTATCAGTACCTAGACACAGCCAAAAACAAAACAGCTTCTTCTATTACCTTTTCTAATTCAAACAAAGCTGGGCAAACAAACAAAGTACATAGCTCACAAACAAGAACATGGCGAAAACGACTTCTGGCTTAACGAACTTAAAGCGCAATAGTTTCTTCACGTTTTGAGTATAATTTCTGCATTTTTTCAATAAAAATTGATGCAGTACTTATACTCATTACAAAAATACTATGTCATGCGTTTCAGTGGTTTTATACAACATAGAATTTTGTTACATGAAACATTCTTCTAACAGGTAAAGAAAATTGAAAAAAGAAATTACAAGCTAGAATCTGAACTACAATAGCAATAGTCATTTTATTTTGCGTATGCTTAAGAATTAAAATTGAAATATTCCCTTTAGATTTAATGGTACTACATCCTCGGCCGACTTAACGATACGGTTTTGAATGCCCATCTTTGACTATTGTGCTCATGTCATGTCATAACAAATAAGAAAATGAATGCAATACTAAGCGTGACCAATTTTTGCCTATAGTAGTGCGAGTGAGAATAGAAACGCGTTTACATGCAAATAGGAGGCAGGAGTAAATAAAATATGTTGAGACAAAGTCTACAAGTAAAGTAAAATGAATGATGTGAATCTGATCTGAACTGTGAACAGATGAGATCAGGTAATGGGATAAAGCTATAAAACTGCAGCTTGATGGCTATAATGTATAGATTTGTGCAGAGAGATAAGTTATTAGGTGTTGTGTGCCTCCTACTATGCTAGTGACCAGATCATCTCAATTAGCATGCTAGGTCAACCTGGCCATCAATAAACTGCAACCGCATGTAAGCAAAATCAAGTCGTAAAGTTTCCAATAAGTTAGTTCCGTGGCGTCAGTCCGTCGCCCCGCACCGGCTTCTCAACTGATTGAATGTAAGTTAGTGTCTAATGCTCGTATAATAAATATTATAATGTGCAATGTACTGTGCTCTTCGCACATACAGACATCCCATTTGCTATTTTGCTATGCACATGGATAATTATGATGATGATGTGCTGTTGATGTGCAGTGGAGAATAGTAAAGTATCACCAATTGATTTCAACACGATGATAAGGTCGCCTCTGGGCCATAAATTATACCAGAATCATCATCGTTTTGCTTATAACTTCACCTATGCGGCTACTGTGCTACTGCGTCTACTTCTTCAACAATGCTTTATTATCCCATCACATTTCTGACTTTTCATACATGTCTTCTTGTGTGTGTACACAATGCATTGTACGCACAATGTTGGAGAGAGTGAGTCTCGTGTAAACAAAAACACACAATCAACACACAATCCTCCGTTACAATTACAATCAGCGATAAATCTTCACAATCTTTTCTATAGTTAGCAGAGTCTCACCTTTTCCCAATAAGCCTCACTAATCTTCTTCACCACATTCATTCAGCAAAATAACTTTTGCTCTTTTATAATTCTAATAGACAAATTTTGCTTTTTATAATCCACAACGACGTGTTTTGCTTATTTATTATCCAAAATGGCAAATATTACTTAGTTTTTACCATCCAAACCTATAACTTAGGTACTTAAGTACCTACTTAAGTATGTGCACACACTTTATCTACATAAACGGGCACAACGAACTATACTGTAGGTATATCTGACGTACTGAAAAACATTTCTACGTAAAGTGTTTAACCTGAAAAGATCGAAAAATTTATTTGTTGAATTCTGAAAAGATTGTGGAATGTACAATGACTAATTGTAAGTGAAATAGCTAATATGCTGAATTGGCTGTAGCTGTAGTCTGTCAAAGAATTTGATTCATTTGATGGCATGTTGACTAAAGACATGTCAATGTCATGATCTACTTGAGCTTGGGTGTAATTGCCTTGTTGTTTTACACGAAAGGATTTTCCTAGAATTTGTAAAGAATACGGTTCTGGGCTTAATCATTTAACGTTACCTGTCATGTAAATGTAAATTTCCATAAATTCTCAGAGAAAAGAAGTAAGAAGAATATCGAGTTCAGTCGAATTCGCTGAACATTAAATTGAATAACCTAACAATAAGCAACAAGTGAGTTGAATTAACAAGTAAGAGAGTGCTGCACACTACGACTACCACATAGAAGACTTTAACCACACAACATTTCTTCGTTCGCATGTCCTTTAGTTCACCGATCAACTTAGCTGTGCTGTGGTGTAGGTAGTAGGCTCTCAATTTGTATAATAGGTTAGTCAACCCTTTGCATTACCTTTGGAATGGGCGGTGGGTGTCAGAAGAACAGTACCAGGATGAAGAATTATAAGTACATTATTATAATAACATTATGACTGCAGTCTTCTCATTTCTAATCATTCAAACTAGATAAAACTAGACAATTCAAGTCGGAATTTGCAGGTTGTCTCGTCATATCAGTGCATACATTGTTCATTGATGATTCCTTGGACTAATCTTAAGAATGCACAATTCATTGGGATAGTTCCCAGTAGGAGTCTGTCGCTTATTGTCATTGTACAAAACCAAAGTAAAGTATAACCCTCAGGATATCTGTACTCACAACCTGAATTTGAAATGAATATATATAGTAAGGGTATAGACGGTTATGTTAGACTAATAAATTTATACTAACACTTAATATTTATAAAGAATTTGTAGAAAATTGCCTAAAACTAAATAGTGTTCGACGATGTGTTTTTAGATTTCCACAAATCATTTAATTCCTTTAATACAACAAGGCAGATTATCACTTCAAACGAATTGTCCGGATATCGCGAACTGATTCCCTTCACACATTCTCACACATTCTTTCAGTGTAAGGTGAAATTTAAATAATATGAAGTAGGTACTCATCGTCAGTAATTGATTTAAAACTTGAAACACGCACTGAACTGAGGACAATTTCAAGCAAAATTGATGTTACTTTTTATGCAATTCTCAACCAAACTGTATACCTTTCCTAAAATTATTCCGACAGACCTATAAAATCTTTATGATGTTCTTACTTAGGTTATTTATAATGTCCATGTTCATGCATAATAGAAATTCCTTGGTATTTCCTGAATCTTTCTCAAAATTTTGACCTCATAAATCGTTGTGTACATGTACCTACTATATCTATTACAAATATATACGATACAGATAGCCGAGATAGCTATGGTAGTATATTTACAAAGGATTTAGCTTTAAGGAGACATTCATGTCAATTTACAATTAGTGAGTCCATTGCCTCAATATATTTATTTACCGTCCTCCGTTGGATGAATGCTGACTGCTGAGTAAAGTAATGGCAAATTTCCAATTTTATTGGCATTCATTTTTCCTAGAAAAAGTTTTTGATTGTGTATATATTGGCACATTCTTTTGATTTTCAGTTTACACGACAATGAATGGGATCAGTGAACGAGTACATACACATAAGTAGGTATATAGTATAATAAAATCCTCCATGTAAATGATCGGATATATGTATGAAATGGCACCTGGTGTAGGTACTTTAATAGTAAATGAACAGGTCATAAAAATTATATTTAAATATGTCAATGCCTTACCAAATCATCAACCATTCTACAACTCAGCTGGTGATTGTCTGTAACGATAATAAAAGATCGAATATTATTATGATTGAGTAATTTACGAGGTTCATGTTCCTCCATTCCATGGTATTACAGATACAGTGGCATATTATAAGTAGATGTGGTTTACATTGGATTTCGATTTGCTACTTCCTCGTCTCAAGTCAAATGATTGCAAGATTGCGACTTACAAACATTGAGCTCATTACTTTCACCTTCGATTAGACCCGTGGTATATTTAATGAAGGGGTGATTGTGTTATTAGTCTAAATATACATACTATTGACTGCACATAGCATTAGTTAGTATTCAATACAAACTGTGGTACACTTGTAAGAGCAAAACCAATAAGTACCATGTTAAGAAATGTAATTCGATGTACTGTGAGTAGCAGAAACCATAAAGCAAAGAAAAGCATGAAATTTATGCCCTGGTTTGGAATTTAAAAGTCTGAATGTTCAATTGAAAAAATTGAATTGAATTTTTTGTTTAAAATGCATTATTCCCTTCTAATACACAGAATTTTACCTAGCCCATTTTTTAAAGTAGTATGTACATAACATGTAAATTACAAGAGACTTTATATAAAAGAATATTTTGCAAATTATGTATGGTAAACGTATGCACTCCTGTCCCGAAGAAAGGTTTTTAAAATGCTGCAACAATGAAGGGGTTCCAAGAACATGGTCCCGACTCAATCATTTTTAAGCATGTCAAGGCTTCGCATTTCAAAAACCATTTAAATATTCAAATCGAAGCAACTAATGTAAGTTAATGTCTATATAGAAATAAAAACTCTATTTGTACTTGTAAATGAATTCCAAAAAAATCCTTCTCTATGTATAATTAATTGTTCCCAGGTCCCATATAGCTATAGTATTGATATAAATCCTTAAAATATTGCTTAAATGCCATACAGATGCTTATAATGTTATGATAAGACTTATCTTCAGAAAATACTCAGAAATTCAATCCATCTGGAATTAGAAGAGTCCTCATGCATGAATGTTTAGGTATTTATTGAACAGTCCTTCTGTATTAAAAACATTTTTTTCTGTTAAAACATTAAAACACTTATTCTGCTTTGAATATGATTTGCAATTAAAATTTAACCATTGCATTGCGCACTGGGCAATGGAGTAACCAAGTCTCGTAAAAGTCAAATTAAAAGTATAATTTGTTTTTGATTTCAATAATCTTAAATTGAATAAGAAATACTATGCACTTATTGTTAGAATGCATACAAGGTAGGATCGTATAATAATATAATAAAAAGATAATAGAGTAGACTGATTGTGAGCCAAGCACTGGTACTTATATACCCACGAATATATACTCACTTATATACAGACAAATAGAATGTGTCAGAGGTCATGAAGGAGTTGACCGATTGACCCATCTTCCAACTTAGCCTTCCAATTGTACCAAATTTGAAATCTTAAACCGCTCTAGAGTTGTCGCGAATACAAACAGACAGACAGACACGAACACAAAGTATTCTCATATAAGTTTCTTTATAAAACTTGCTTTTGATTTATGTTTTAAATGAAAGAAGCGTTCCTTGTTTAGACTCATGGTAATCTAAATCTGATATGTACCGTTTACCGTACAACATTCCGAAATGCGTGTATGAAAAGTTAAACAGAGACTACCCCATATAAAAATCTGGACTCTGTAGTAGTGACTCTACCCCCTCTACAAAAAACAGATCTTATATAAAAGGTGATTATTATGTATTTTATTTATCTGTAAATATATGTCGATCGTATCTTTGTGAACGTGTAAAATGATGCCATAAGACTATCTTTATGGTACTTTATTTTTGTTTTTGTTGTTATTTCGTCATTATCATACACATTATTAATCTCTATGGGTTGATTTAACATTATGATTAGTGAATACGATTTACTTGAGTTGTTAAAATCTTACCAAACCATATTCATACGAATTACAGCACTCATAGCTAATTGACCAACAAAAAATTAGCAGAGACCTTGAGTAAGTCCATTAGCCCTCTTCTCATGCCACATTTTACAAATTCATCATTTTAAATAATGAGCATTATAATTTCTCCTTGATATCTGTATACTATTAATTTCCCAATCTCAGCTCATGGACCACCTCTCCAGTACTGTTCTACTCGAGCTACTCGTAGTTGTATAACTTCTATAACACTAACAACTACTGTTGGCTGTGTGGTGTGTTATTATTAAACAACGAAGTTGTATGCATAATTTCACTCTGTCTCTGCGTACGTCCGTCCGTCTATGTGCACGATAACTCAAGAACGGTTTGAGCTTGAGCTAGTAATGACTTAAAATTTGCTCCACGTACTATTGAGGTCCAGCGTCAGGTTAAGTTTGAAGATGGATTCAATCGGTCAACTCATTCATGAACTTTGACACAATGAATAATATGTCATTGTATAAACAACAGGATTTGTAAGTATTGTTCCGATGTAGCAGACAAGATACGTAATATTAATGCCTATGAGCAGTTCAAATGTAAATTTTCGTACGAAAGTCAAGTGAATTTATACATAAGTTTTGAAAAAGGCCTAACAGATTTTCATTCTTTTAAATATTACAAAACTTCTTTGCTTTGCTACTACCGGTGTTGACCGGTTTATTGTATTATTATAATGTGGTGCAAATTTTCGCGAAATGTTTGTAATGAATAACTAGTAACCTTTGTCTCTTATTCATAGAGAACAAGTTTCCTTTCCATTTTTCTTTCCAGTCAAAGGTGGTCAAATGCAAGAGACATATCCCCCTGTCACTCAACACATACAAACAGAATTCTTGTGCATAAGTAAAATCTACTTAATACATAAATAGTGTCTATTGATAACATTCATGCAATATATTTTCTACATATAATTTTCACTACACACAATCTTCTCACATGTGTGGAAGAATTATTTTGGTAGTAGTTAGTGATTAGCGAATAGTAGGTATGTAAATATTGAATGAAACTTCTGTTTTCGACATTACTAACATTTTTTTCTTTCCAGTTGATTCTCTGAATTGGATTTACTATATAATATTGGTGTTGTATCATGGTCAAATGTTATTATTTACTGCTGCAATCATCAAATTTCATCAATACGTTCTTTCGTACTCATTCTTAATGCGTTTTAACTTTTAAAAGCAATAATAAAATGCTGATACGCAAAATCTTATTCATAATCCATCCATCACTCATTTACATTATTTTTGCTGTTTAATTTTATTCATTCATTCCTTAACGTTTATAGTCTAATCAAACCAAACTATAATTTTCTATGTAATATGTAATTCGCCTAGACAAGTGTATTTCTGCAATTTTATTTTAATGCTGATGTAATACATCTTCTGAATCAGGTTTGATTTACACTGAAATGATTATGAATCATGATTAGATTAAACATTATCATTAGTGGTACATTTTTGTATGTGACGCAACATCTGGAGAAAAATCTTAACTGGAATGACTGAATTATTCAAAATTTTAGCATTTCTGGTCTGGTAGCAAATATTGAAATGGATGTAAGAGAGTTTGAAAGGCAGAAAATGTTGTGTGTTAAAGAGTTAAAGGCTAAAAGACGAAGAAATGAATTTATCTTTATATTTAGACAAGGAAAAGAAGACAAAATAATGTGAGTATATAGAACTAAATGTAAGTGCGTAAGAACACCTAATGAGTAATGAGTCTGCAGAGAATCTTGAGCCAACGGTGCTGATTTTACTATTCATTGGAGACAGGCAAGAGCCAAGTTGTTCATCGTAAGTGCTAGTGGGCAACACATCCTCAGTTTGATCTTGAGATGACTTATTGGCTCACGGTATCTGTTCTCACTTTATTATCTGCATGTACACTATTCGCGTATATTTGGGCTCGGCAGACTTGTTGGTGTCTTCTGGAAACTTTTGTCGATCCAGAGTAAAATTATCTTTTCTCTGGCTAAGTTGGTTGACCTCTCACTTACATTTAGTCAGCACTTCGGCCATATTTTTCTCCTCTGTGTGCACCGCCACATCCGCTCCTTCATAACTGTGTTTCATATCCATCACTATTTGCAGAACAAGCACGAAGAAGGAAACCTTCGTCAATTACTATTTCTATACACCACTTGCCTTGCCTTTCCATACAGCTCCTGTTCTATAGCTTATATAACGAGTCTTACTGCGTCATGTATTCTTACCAACATACTTATAACTTATGCTACATTTATTTAAAGAAATATGTTTACAAGGAGATATGTCACATGCATGATGATTACATTATTGTGTAAAATCATGATGATAAGTGTTTTGTACAAAAATTCGTAGAAGATGACTGTAACTCAGATGTGATTGATAAAATCAGAACCATAGTCAACAGTGTTGCAAAGAGCTTACAGGATTGAGATGTGGATTGATATGCAGCAATGATAGAAAATGTTATTTACGAATGCGTGATGAATAAATTGCTGTTACAAATCTAGTTTGAGTAGTTTGGTGCTGGTGGGGCTGCTGTCTGCAAACAAATTGTCAGAAATGAGAAATGTGAATTTTCTTCAGAAAGAAAAGCTTACAAACGTAATATCTGCTTGATACAGGTCAAACTTGGAATATTGATAAACAATTTCAACGCAGACAATGTTATAGTAGTGTATAGAAAATGCTAAAGGTAAATAAACACTTTCGAGCAGATTCTTGTCTGAGAGATGCGAAAACAAAATTCCCAATTACGCAATGACCGTCTGCCTTTCAGGCACAAGAGCAGCTTGAGCATTTCCTTCATCTTAGTAGTTTGTTTGAAAATTCGATACAACAAATATATAATTTATAAATTAGAAAACTCCTTAACTCCTTATTTACATATCTAATTAGCATAAAAATAGCTTTTTCGTGGTAAAACACATTAAGAAAAAGCTTGGAGCTTGTTATTGGGTCATTCATAAGATTGGCAGTTGACATTACGCAGAATTTTGCAAAGTCACATCGGGTTCTGAGTTTTGACCATACACAATATCCGCGAATACACACGGACTCTTGTGTCTCAAAGGTAAAGAAAACCAGTTTCACTTCATCATGCATCAGCAGTGCAATCACTTTGCTTCACTCATGTATGGTTTAGGGCGACGGTCGTTCCTATGTCTAGACTTTATTAACAGAATTTCGAATTCCCATTAAAATTCATCTTTTAAACTGTAATTGTATGCAAATTCAGACAATACTACTTCTGCAACAAAAACGATAAGCTCATATGGACATCATAAAGGCTAAAATTACTTGTTTTAGTTGAGACAAGTATCATTGCATGTGAAATGACGCAATGCACACCAAAGACAAGCCACCACATGCTTTGTAGGTTCCAAGAAGCATTAAAAACATTAACATGTTCATTGTGAAATTAATATCACTACAGTACAGTACATCAAATAAAACTCTTCTCAGAGTTTGCCAATTTAAGTTATTACAAGCAGCTTCGACTCCAAACGTAGCAGCTATAGCTCCCATTTCCTCAGCTATTTTCTGCTTATAAAAATAAAGTGAATACTCTAACCATCTTATGTATGTACATATATTTATTATGCATATAATGGAATAGATTCCTCCTTTACTTTAAGTTGTCTATATTAAATTTGTGTTTGTGCCAAAATCGAAAAAGAAAATTAAAGATGACACATCCAATAATTAATCATGCCATAGCTATATCGGAGACAAGACGAGTAAAAAGTAAGACGCAAAACGGTAAAGAACGTTTCTCTATTCTATAGTTTTGCTAATTCTGTCATATTATTATTTCCCAATGTCGAAGCGTGTTAAACGCGTGAACTATCGTCACATTACCCAACCAATATTTGCAATGCTTCACCTTTAACATATACGAGTTAACATGAAGCAGATTTCATAGCGTTAATAATTAATCTTTGGAGAAATTGCCAAGTGTACAACGCAGTTTGGGTACGTGACACATTAAAATATTTTCTCCATTTCTACTAATCGCAATTACAACACTTGGAAGTTGGAAAACTTTATTTAGCATACGAATAAGTTGAAACATTTCACTGTAATTGATTCAATCTAAAAAAGCTAAAAATGTGTCTAGATACCACGTTACATTTATTATGAGCAAATAAAATGAAAATTACAACTTCTATTCATAAAGTAGGTATTATAGTTTATAACACTTAATTCTGTATTTCTGTGTTTCATAGAAATACTGTTGGTAAATCCCAACACTCTTAAGTCGTAGTATATCTGTATATTCTTTCCTTTTTCCTTTGCTTGCCAGAAATTAAAGATTATATACGTGCATTTTGCGTCAAGATCCACTAAAAAATTGAGCAAAAAATAAATGTTTACAGTATTATAACCGGAAAAGAAAACGATGCAGTATGCAGTAACTATATAGTATCAGAGACAATTGTTCTTTCTAGCTTGAATACTGTTTGTGTATGTATATATATCACAACCTTCTACTAAAAGATACAATATCAGATTAAGATGAAATTCTGGTTAGTATAGGCACGCAGAAGGATAAGACTTGATCTGATTGCAAGATGCAATTGGTTTCTGTACGGAAACTTAATTGTTAATCTTTATTTCTGAAATTAAGTACTACAAGGAACAAGCACCTACGTTAACCTTGGCCCGATTGAAATGACAAATAAGAAAGGGTAAAGATTGATTGAGACTAAATACAAACAATCAGCATTTTATTATTGTGACAATCTAATAACCTCCCAGGAGGAATTCCAAGAAATAAATACTTTATGGCAGTTATTTTCGATTTCCATGTAAAGTGTAATACATAATCTGAAAGAGCGTTTCAAACAACATTATATTTATTAAGAATGGCACATCATCTGAATCCTCATCATCTGAAATTTAAATAAGTATTTCAAAAATCTAGGAAAAAACGGTTTTTGAGGGTTTTATGTAATCATTGTATATTTTTTCCATTATCATTTGTATGCATGTAACAAATCTAATACTTTCTTGTAGAGCTTGAAACGCTCTTTCAGATTATGTATTACACTTTACACGGAAATTGAATATAACTGCCATAAAGTAAGGTTGACTTTTTTCTCAATCGATTTTTACCCTGTCCATGATAAAGTAAATGACGCGATACGCGAATTTTTACCCTCCATTAGCAAAACTGTTGCGTTGTTCCTTTAAAAAATAAGAGTAGAGCTGCTTCTTCGTTTCTTTTATTATCTGTACACTAAAGGAAATGGTTCTGGCATTATTCTACCGAGTAAGTCTGACATTATGTTCCTAGAACATGTAGTAGTAAATCCACGTATGTACGTCAGTAATTTGTATTCCGTCTGTTTACTGTCTGGATCTTATCCTGTAATCTTATCACACTTGTCAAATTCCTCTTAAGATTAGTTAAAAATTGGTGAGTTATTTGCGCTCTGCTACTGCATTATGCATTTAATATTTAAACGGCAGAAGTGCATAAACTACAATGGCAGAATAAGCAGTTAAATTAATTGCACTTTCCATTTGCAGCCATTTATATTCATAACACATATAAGAGCCATTAAGAATGCACATTGTATGCAATTTGAAATGAATATTCAAAAACGTTAAATACACTTAATAGTTGTGTATGAGACGCTGGTGATGACGACGACGCCTTGAAAAGAGCGACTGAAAAATGCATCGAGAGGCGACGTTATGAAAGTAGATTAGAACAATGCACTACTATCGCAAAAGTCTCGCCGACTCAAACAACAACAACGTCTGTCTTGTCAGGAGCATGATTTATGACATGCTAAGAAATGGATTGGGACTTGACGTGGTGGATTGCGTTTCAGTCTACTGTTACCAGTTACTGCTACTGCACTCGGATTACTATTATCTTTCTTTACAACATATCGCATGTGCATACATATATTCTATATCTTAAACTCATAGTATGCATATACACGATCAATGCACATACAGAAACTCATCTTAGGTAGCCGCAGCAGTCAGCAGACTCCCATGAAAAACAGCGGACCCACAAACAACCCAAGACAATAATATTACACATAGGCCCGTATCATATTCACATCATTATTGTTTATTGTACCTTCACATTGCACACACGCTGTGTAAATTGCGGAATTAAGATTTAGTAGTATGCAGTACTTAACAAATATTCTTGTTGGCTAAGAGCAGTAATTTAATGCACATCAGATTCAATTACCAACTGCATAGCCCAATAGTGCAGTTGCAGTGTGAGTTACACTCAAATGTTCAAAGTAAATCTTTTGGTTGTTGCCTTTCTCCTGCTTTTTGCAATGCGTCATGGTTTGAACAGGATAATGAGTCGTTGCATACAACAATTCCAATTCCCTGCTTAATACTGTGTGAATGCAGTTTCTACAATGTGGGACATGCCAAAGGGAGGTGTGTATTGCACAGCAGGGGTTAGGTTACTTAAATCCCACGTAGGTTAGGTTTAACTTTAATTAACATTAATGTAGATCATATTATAACCCTCACCCAGACAATTTACATTAAACAATGTCAGTAATGAGACAAGGGATCATCTTGTGTGTTTTAGTGTTTCTATGCACTCACTTTGAGCCTTCAACTTGAATCCACAAGGTTAATGCTATTTAACCAATTGTAAGCTGAAACTAAAACTTTTACTTTACATGAAACAGACTTTCCTGTAAAAGAGTGCCCATTACAATTCTAGCCAGCTTACTTTTTTAACTTTGATTACTTATCGAATTTGTGTACACTTACTACTTACTTGTATACAAAAAATATTGATGGAATTTACTAACCGAAATTCCTTGTCTTGTCTATGAATTTTTATACTAATTTTCCCGGTGAATCACTTCCTTAATAAATTCAAAGCAGATACCGATAATGACATTTAAAATCTACCCAATAACTACAGATAAATAGCATTAATTAGTGTGAACTAATTACAAAATGGTGATATAGAATAAAGATGTGATTGTTTGTGAACCAGATTATTGATATTATTTAATCTATCTGTGATACCGACACTTATTCAGTTCAGTTCAGTTCAGTTCAAAGCTTTATAGTCAAGTCAGTTAGCACGCTAATCTTCCCCAACAGACCATAAAACAATTTATTGATATATAAATGTTACAGTAAGTAATAAGTCACAACCAACTCATAATATGTATGATATATAAAGCATTGTCATACTTTGTCACATTATTTTACTTCACGCTTACACCGAATATGATCAAGAAGTTCATTTCTTAATTTACACGCATTAGTAATTTCCTTAATACTTAGAGGAAGGGAATTCCAAGCCTTAACTGCACGAT
>JABASD010000064.1:0-137570 GCA_019776165.1 Pogonognathellus flavescens | reverse complement strand
CAAGTACATTTGCAATATATTACGCATAAAAAATCTTTTGCAAGTTCTTCAGATTAATAATGAAAATTAGTCAAATGAAAAATTTCCCAACCGAGGTGAGTCTCCCCTATACTTATTAAAAATCAAGTATTTGTCATGTTCATTTCAAAATTATACCTAATGATTTTATTGCTTTTTATTATTTTCACTTGTATTTGTGTAATTAATTAATTATGTTGAATTTTATCTTCATTGCAGACGGTCAACACTCATCTAAAGAAAATTGACATTTTGATGCTATGGAACAGCCTCAATCATTGGACCAGCACCATGAAACAAGACAGACAGCAGATGGTGGAGGCGAAAGTAGCAGCAACTCGCAAGACATTGCTTCATACGTTCCCTTTTCACAGAGTTCGGATCAATATTCACCTGTACATGAACATGATTTCAAAGAAATAATTCAAAGTTTTGTCCGACATTTTAAGTCGAAGAAGTGGTGTTTAAAAAGTAAGCTACATGAAAAAGTAAACAGTATATTAAAATTAAAATCTTTACACACCATAATAATTATCTGTTCGGTTGTGATTGTGTTGTATCTGTTGTACGTATAGGCTCCATTTTACCGTCTCATCTGAATAAAAAACAATGGGACATCGTGACAACTGAAGCAGCATATAATGGCATATCTGCCATTGTAGTAACGTGAGTATCTTTTTGTTATCAATCCTCTAATATACGGCGGTTGCTCATTATAAATCAATGCTATTAATTTTAATTAATAACGTAAAACTGATTTAGTTTTCTGACTTACATTAAATATAGGAATCGGGATGGGGAAGAGGAATTGTATTTGTCGAAGACCGACTGTGTTGAAAACCAAGGACTGTATCTATCTTCGTCTTCCGAACAACAAATTCAATCTTTATTGGACAAATTGAGCAAACCTTCAAAACCATTGCAACATTCCTCATTTCATGGCATCCTTTCAGAAGGTAATATGATGTAATTGGACAAATACAGCAGCGCAGCACCATCAACGCCTGCAACTATACATTTTTAGCGCAACGTTATGTTGAACCTGTATATTTATTGGCAATTTTAACTACTAACATTAACACAATGGGTTCAAAAATGGACCAAAATGATGGACATTATTTGCAGATGCTATTTTCAATCTCTTTATAGGTGGTGGAAGCATGCTGAATTCGAAACGCCAACCTAAGATTCCGAATTCTTCGAAAACTCTTACAACTTTCGATCAACATAGGCAGAGCTTGAGTATTTTCAAACAACGAAATGAAATCATCAAATCCATCAAAAATAACAGACTCACATTCATTATAGGGAACACTGGTTGTGGCAAGTCTACACAGGTATTATAAAAACGTGTCTATAGACACTTAAGTAAATTATGACAAAATATACTTCAGATTTTGTTTATATGTTTTATATTTTAAGGTTCCACAGTTTATACTTGAAGATGCTATAAATGAAAATAAACCCGTACAAATCGTAGCAACATTCCCTCATAGAATTACAACTACGTTTGTTGCTGAACGTGTGGCTGCTGAAAGGGGAGAAGAAGTAGGATCTACTGTTGGATATCAAGTTCGGCTGGAGAGTAGGGTTTCACCAATTGATACTCAGCTCACTTTTTGTACAAATGACGTAGTACTGCGATCATTGCGCCTTCCAGATTATGAGATTTTAAAAAATACTACTCATATCATTATTGACGATATTCATGAACGAGATCATTATATGGACTTTCTTTTAACCTGCTTAAGAGATCTACTGCCAGTATTCCCGAAGCTACACGTAATTCTCATGGGTGTGGATATCTGTCTTGATGATTTGTCACTGTTTTTTAAACCTTTGCAATATGTCAGTAATACCATACGCATATTCAGTCCCAGTTCTGAAGTGTGCTGCTATTATTTGGAAGATATTTTACAATTTGCATCGTACAAATACACTCAAGGTGCAAGTGTTCACTCAGGAAAAGAATATTCATCTAATGGAGTATGCGGCAACCAATTATCCGCTACTGATGAGCCATCCGTTAATGACAATACTCGTTTGCTGTTTGATGAGTTGCTACAAAATGTGTTTGTACATGAATGCCAAGAAAGTGCCTCGATGCTCATTAATTTTGTTGCAAATCAGAACATTCCTGTAAACTATCAACACAGTGTCTCAAAAGTTCCTATTCTCTCATGCTTCGTAAATGGAGGATTTTTAGAGTATGTAAAATTGATGCTTCGGATGGGTGCCGATCCTGACTTACGATGTAATACACATGGTTCACAAATTGGATTCTTCACAGCCCGCGATTTTGCTGCTGAAAAGAATAACAAAGCCATGCTTGACCTCTTGTTGGAACATCAATACCATACTGCACATCAAAAAGTGGATAAAGCTCTTCAAAATCTACGGCTTGAGAATTTGAATCTTGAAAATTATTCTACTGCTGATCATGTTGTTAATATTATACTCCAAATTCACTCCAATGAAGATAGAAAAGGGGCCGTACTTGTATTTTTGAAAGATTACGACGAAATACTGGAAGTAATGGATAAGCTTAACTGCTTTGAACAAATTAAGAATGAGTTTAGTATGTTTGTGATTCACTCTGAATTACAAAGTAGGGAAGAAAGAAGCTTATTTTCTACACCACCGATTGGAGTTAGAAAAATCATTTTATGCACCAGTGTAGTAGAAACAAGTCTTGCATTTCCAGATATAGTTTGCGTCATTGATAGTGGAATAGAAATGAAAGGGTGGAGTAGCAATAATGGTGATATTACAGATTGGATATCAAAAGCTTCTGCAAATCAGAGGAAATCTCATGCAGGGCGTTCCAGAATCGGAAACGTCGGAAAATGCTTCCGATTGTATACCTATGATGACTACAATCGGTTCAGTAACTATACCACCCCGAAAATGCTGACTAGTTCGTTGATGTCGATGTGCTTACAGTGTAGATCTTTGATTCGTTTGGAAACAAAAATTGCTGAATTCTTTGCCCAAGTTCCTACTCCACCTGATTCATCGAGCGTTGAAAAAAGTGTTAAATTCTTGCAAGTTATAGAAGCTTTAGATGGTGATGAAAAACTAACTGATCTGGGAAGACATATGATTGACTTTGATGTTGAACCTCAATTAACCAAAGCTCTGTTGTACGGGGTCGTTATGAAATGCATGGATCCAGTTCTAACCATTGTTGCAACTTTGAAGCATGGGTAATATTAATGAGTCTTCTAATTTTGAGTAGCAATCTTGTATTTTTATTGTAATCTAACCTAATTGACTGACCATTTTTATTTTATTGTAATCTGGCATAATGAAATTGTATCTTTTACCTTTTTTAGCGATCCATTTTTAAAAGCTCATGGAGCAAACCGTAACGCTGCTGTGCGATACAAACACAAGTTGGGTTCCGCGCAATACAG
Organism: Pogonognathellus flavescens; assembly: GCA_019776165.1. Taxonomy (NCBI): domain Eukaryota; kingdom Metazoa; phylum Arthropoda; class Collembola; order Entomobryomorpha; family Tomoceridae; genus Pogonognathellus; species Pogonognathellus flavescens. The sequence continues at coordinate 134,136 of JABASD010000064.1, read as the reverse complement.
CGATCATTACGCTTTCGTAAAGCTATTTCAGGTATGCTGGAAATTCAAATCTTAAAACTTACCGAATTGTGTTTTTGTTTTAAATTCTTGTTAACATGTGTCATACTCATTTTTAGGAATGGGAAAAAGCAGCTGCTGTATCAGTGCAAAATGGCAATTTATTCTGTCAGGAGCGGGGCCTTCGAGCTTCTACATTTGAGAAAGTTTGCACTACTCGAACTCTATTAATGGGTCAACTGAGAGCTGGCGGCTTTGTAAAAAACGATATACGAGATCTGAATCAAAACTCTAAGCATTGGGTGGTTGTCAAAGCTGTATTGACTGCAGCCCGTTATCCCAATATTGCTCAGCTAAATCGTTCTGGGGGAACTTTACGTGTTGGGTACTAAACATACTTTTCTTCTATTAAGTAGAAAAATTGAAATTAAATTGAAACCACTAGACATTAATACTAAAAATACAAGCATGCCAGTACTTACTGAATTTATTTTGAGAGTTTCTTTTTCTCATTACTACACAATTAGCTATACATTCGAACAAATTAATAATAATATGCAATTTTTTGTACGCGAAGTGCTCACAACAACGTTGGTATTAACCCAACATCCAATATCACAGTGAATAACATGGCGGAAGCGCAATCTGAATGGATGATATTCGATGAACTGGTAACCACCACTCCTTTTCAGTATCAAATTAAAGGATGCAGCTTGGTAACTGCAATTTGTGTGGCGTTATTTGCAGGAGGATTTTTCACCATTACAAATCCAGCCACCGGTATGAATATTTTGAATATAAATTGCAATGATTTGATGAGTGTATAGTGATATCTGTGAGCACGAGAGCACATAGATTAATAGACGTAGACTGATATGCCTTGTTTTGTGTTACTGCAGGAAATCCCAAGAGAAGTTCAAGGGTACATTACCCGAATGAATTGTTTCTGAATTTGAATGACAAACTATCATTGCAGGGGCTACAAACAACTATTAAAAATGTTGGACAAATGAGGGCTCATTTACACTGTTTGTTGTTTAAGATTTTACGAAATCCACTGGCACCTACTACATCGGTATTGGAAATTATTGTTGTGTAAAATTGTGGAAAGTTAATTTAATATGTCAAAGTTCATGCTAATAACAGTTTTTACTCTTTGTTGCAGAATGATGCTGAACTAGTCAAAACTATTGCTGCAGTGTTAAATGATGAAGAGAGTTTAATTGGTCTGCAGAATGAAGATGTTAGTCAATGGCCTAAATTTGTAGGAGCTAACATGATGACAATGCCTCAAATAGGTATTTACTACACTACAGCTACATAATATAGAAAATTGTTATATTTATTTGTGTATAACTCCTAATAATTCCTTTTATTTAATATTTTACAGGATACAAATCTCCAAACTTAAGCCACTCAAGCGGCAGTAGCAGAAGCAGCAGTAGAAGTGCATACCACCGCAACACTTTGCAGTGACAAGATTACTGAATCGGCAGTATGACAGGGAGGACAATAACTATTTCAGTCGTTTTTGATTGTGTGTTTTAGGGTACAGGAAATGAATTTGACGGTAATTCGTTAGTGTGACTAGTGTAACGTGATTACAGACTTCGCGTAGACGAAATTAAGCCATAAATATTTTCTTTAGACAATTAATTTATAACTAAAATGTTTTATGTTTTTCATTAGTTAAATGTAGTATGACAGGGAGGACAATAACTATTTCAGTCGTTTTTGATTGTGTGTTTTAGGGCACAGGAAATGAATTTAACGGTAATTCGTGAGTGTGACGTGATTACAGACATCGCGTAGACGAAATTAAGCCATAAATATTTTCTTTAGACAATTAATTTATATTATAACTAAAATGTTTAATGTTTTACATTAGTTAAGTTAAGTGTGGGATTTATTAGTGTTTAGGATTCTGAGTATCAGTGTATGTTATTATTTTAAGACTAATTGTAAGACTGTTAATTGCCGGTCAAGGTCAAGTATAATAATTTACACGTATGATAAATACAGAATAGAAATAATAAGTTGTACTTATGCAATATAGGCATGTAGAAAATAATAAATGACCATTCGATCTTTAGGACACTTATAATTTACTGTTTGTGTTAGTCATACAATTGATTGTAATATCAATAACTACCTTTTCGACTTAAATGTTTCCTAGAATCCATTTAGTTAAGACAAATCAAAGGTTATTTTATGTGGCTGCAATAATAATTCCCTTCTATGATAAATTCATTTACTTACCAACCGCCAACCACTATGGTATGCGTCACAAAGGTTTAATAAAATTACGCATCGGCTTGTATCTGGATTATAATTTATAAGGTTAGCAGTCTGTTGTAAGATCAGGTTTTAACTGAATACGTGAGATACGAGATTATGTTCTAAACTATTATGAGTGTATGATAATATGTTGTATAATAATAATAATCAATGTTTGTCTCCATTTGAGTCGTTCTAAATATTTATTGAAAGCGAAATTTAAGTTAAGTATGTACCTAGTGTACTAGTATGAAATATTTTATGCCTTTGGCTGAAAAGTCTCCTTTGCCAAATTTTCAGGGTTGATTGACTCTGGGAGTAAAAATTCCAAAGTAGTTTCACCGACTAAATCTACATCTGGGTTGTACATGTATACTTTCATGCGGGGATTGAATTCAGCAAGAACTTGACGACAGGCCCCACATGGAGAAACTAATAGGTCTTTATTAACTGCGGATACTGCCACTGCTTCAAATTCAGTTATACCTTCTGAAACAGCTTTCACTATTGCGGTTCTCTCCGCACAGATTGTCAGACCAAATGAGACGTTTTCAACGTTGCTTCCCAGAATTACTTTTCCATCTGGGGTAAGCAAAGCTGCTCCCACTTTAAAGTTGCTGTACTTAGAGTATGCCAATGCCCGAGCCTTTATACTAGACTCAATCAAGTTTCTCCCAGTTATATCTGCATAAGAATATAAATTATAAATGAGTACCTTTAATTATGCACTTCTTAAAATCTTACATCTTATACGTGATGCTGTAGTTATAATAATATAAGCAATGTTTGTTGAGGGATTTTGTATTGTGTAAGTAGTAAGTCTCTGCTGTTTTAATGAACACTATATTTTTGCTTACCGACTTGGTGCAAGGACTTTTTCTCCATGCTTAAAAACGGAGGTGTATGCGATTCCACTTGGACAAATGCTCCTTTTATATACTTCTGTGATACACCTCACAAGGAACAGAAAAACAATTTTTAGTCAATTCCAAAATTTCCAATGTATGCTGACAGTATTTTATTTAAATGTCCTCTTCAGAGTGACTCTTTTTCTGTACTGTCTGTAAATATGATTTGACGAAACCAAATGAGCAGAGGCTACAGATAAATAAATACAGTTTATAAGATGCTGATAAGCAGTATTTATTATTGATAAGTAAGTTAAGTATATACCTACTCTACCTACCAATGCTTATGAGGTAATAGTAATAGACTACACAAATCCAATATTTCTTATTGAGGTGCCGTACAGTCAAGGTAAGGCAGCCCAACATCAAGCAAATAATGCAGATTACTAATATTAGTACTAATAATTGTAGTTAGTTAGCTGATACTTTAAAAGATTATTTTATTGCCAGGTGTGTTGTATGCTTTTGTGCATGTATTGATTATGATTATGACCATGAGCCATATTGATCCTTATGAATTGGTCCGTATGATCTAAACATGCAAGCTGTACAAGAAAAGATACTTGATATAATTATATGCAAATGTAGATCTCCAATTTTTAAGGTAGTTGCATGAGACATCACTAATAAATCGTACTGTATGGTTCTTACAAAGCCCCTCCTAACAAGTATTGATTGCACAATTCTGAAAATCCAGAATAGTATAAACGTATAAAGTAAGGTACACTACCGACATAATCTAGTCCAGGGCTGTCCAGTATAAATAATTTCATAACCAAAGCAGCATTGCCTTAAAGAGGTTGACAACAATTTTTCAGCTGCTAACTATTTTGACTCTTATTTATTTATTTATTATTCACGTTGTTCCATGCGATACAGACGTCAATTATAAGTCAATTTGACCTATCCATCACTTACTACGAAGGTTACAACTGTTGGTGTTAATTATATTTTATGTCACATTCTCGCATTATGCCGTCTTACAATTTACAATGTCCATATCACACATATATACTAATACAATCTGGAAAAGATTACGATTATTGCAATGTATGTAAATACATTGTAATCGTGTAATGTATGTAGTTTTAAAGAGACTCAACATCCCATTGTGTGCTTTGGAACATGGAAATTGACATCATGTGTTCATTGTCCACTTCATTCTGACATTTAATTACTTTGTCTTTTGCAATATTAATATTATTATGTGTAACATTCATTGTGCAAGCGTCACACATTCAATTCAGCTGTATATGAGAGGACATAATACAGATAGTGATAATAATCATTCAAACTCTTTCATAGCATTTTAGCTTTGTCAGACAATAATATTATGTGTACAAGAACCTTAATTTAAAAAAATGCTTTTAATAACTTTATTATTATTGCTTACACGTATAAAGCATGTCCTTTTATATAGAGAGATAATAATTTTTTTGATGCTAATTCATGATGTCATTTGTCACATCCGCATTCTCATTGAAATTCAACTCAAGAATTAATAGCAGCAAACTTGAAATCTTGCGACAAATGGTGTACATAAATATTTGTATTTTTCTGACAATCTTCTTTTTATTTATTTTTCATATTATCCTTTTTTGAAAAAGACAAGTTGAGTCAAACCATGGTCATGGCCATACTGATGACCATGGGCCATGGGTCAAACAAAGCGAGTTTGACTTTGGAAAAATGAACACACAAAGGAAGTCTAAGAACTGTTATTACAAGAACGACTATGTCATCTGCGTTGAAGCGCTCACTAGTTCAAATCTTGCCTAATCACCTTTTTGTAGTTTTTGTACTATTTCGAGTCAAGTGACGATACGACAGAACACAGACAACATTAATCCACAGTGTGACATTGACTAACAACTTTAAATCTTAAATAGCAATATTTTGCTTTTTACAGCCATTCTTAATGTTTTAGTTCTAAGGTAAGCTGCTGAAACTTTTTGTCATTTGTTGTAAGTTGGTTCTTGGTTTTGTTTCATATTCTGATAAACTCTCATCTCTGCGTCCAACTTTCTTCGTTCTTTTGTGTTTGCTTGAGTTTAACTAACAAAGTAACGCTGTTAAGATTAAATACAAAGGTTTTTACTACAATACAATACCTTTCAACTTTGGTAATTTAGCATGATTCATTTATTAATTTTACGAGCATTAATTTTATTTTGATCATTTGCAGGTGATAAGGTATCGCCACATCATCCCTCTTCCTTCAGTCATCTGTTTATCTGATTTCATGACGTTTACTCTTTCCTAGGATTAAGAACAACGTAATTTCTCAGAAACTTCGCAGTTTACGATCGCAGTACGCAATTAAGATATAAAGTTAATGACCGACATCAGCACAGACAGAGCAGCAACAAAATTCACTTTTGCAAAGTCACGGAAAATAGTGATAAATGTACGTATTTAAACATTTTAAAACAAAACCATCTTTTTGTTCACATGATTCAAACTCTTTAAAATAGTAAATATGAAATTGAAAAACGAGCGAGAACATCATTTTCGAGCTTTCGATCAGAGTAGCTTCATTTGCAACCTTATTTCAATTTCGGGTAGAATTTTCTTTTATTGAAAGAATTTATCAATTAAAAAATGTAATTTTTCATGTACATTGCGTTTTTATTCACAGAATAATAATTTATCTAACAAGAGGAATTTTAATACTGAGTTTGCAGTTTTGCTTGATTCTTCTTGTCCAGCATGAAATGTTGGCATATTTCATATCATATCGTAAAGAATAATGTGTTTTTCCTTTAGCCATCAGGTGCAGTGTTTCCAAAGAAGAACGATACTATATGATACCGTAGAAACGAAGAATCACTAACTGAAAATGAGTGAGTCGAACCAAGAAGAGGTGTGTTACAGAATTCAGTTCAAATTACTTAAATGTATATTATATGGTTAGAATTAACGTGATAAATTCTTAAATATTTTTTAGATACGCCGGAAGCGACTTGCCCGACTTGACAATCTGACGATTCGGGGAACTGCAGATAATGTAAATGTTAACAGTCCAAGTGTTAGTACCAGCCCTGTCGACTCAAGTGTTTCCATTAACAAGCAAGACGAAGCTTTACTTGCTGCTTCCAACTCAATGAAGGCAAATAATAGCAACCAAATAAGAAGTGACACGGATCAAAATGCAATGGATATACCAGACCAAAAGGCAGAAAAATATCCTCGCCATGAAAATGTAGAAACTGTAAACTCCAGTGATGATAGCACAATGGAAGTTGACCCTTCCAGTAGCTCAATAAGTAATGACAATGCTTTTACCTCACTCCTGACATCAGGATACAAAGATGTTCCACCTTTGCAAGTAAAACCTCAGTCAACTCTTAAAAACAATGGAGATCTAACCGATGGAGCTTTATTATCAATGTTGAGCAAAATTTTTAATATACAACCTTTGGGAGAAACACGAAAAAACTTAAAAGATAACCTTCCTCCTTTCTTACCTGGCTCAAGCGAACTTCTGAAGGAATGGAAGGAAAATAAGCAAGCTGTAGATTTTGAGACTCTCATAAACCAGATATGTTTTGAAGTTGTTAGTCTCCACCTTCAAGGTTCTCTGAAAGATGTGAGTTTCATCACCCAACAGAAAAAAGACGATCCGTCAAACAGTATGGTTGTTAATAGCGGCAATACTAATGTTGAAGATTCAAAGCCGAGAACTGAAGCAGCATTTCTTACATTATGGTTTTTGGATAGTTTTGATCGCACCTACGAGGAAGAAAGAAAAAGCTCTAAAAGAATAATTACAGGTGGTCGACTGAGCGAGTTGATTTTAGAAATAAGGAAGCAATGTATAGAATTCATTACTCTTGTTTTACAAGGTGAGCTGATTCGTTTTGAAACTATTCATTTTGTATGTAAGACTTACTATTTTGTTTCTTCAAAATGAATTGAATAATTATTACCCTCTTCTGATTTACTTCTTTTACGCTTTATTTTGTTTATATTATGCCGTTTAAATTGCCCTGACTGACTAATTTTAACTTTAAATATTATTTACAGGAGCATTTTGCGAGGTCACCAGTGCTACTTCGCCTATTCTGGTACCTATAATGAATCAGACATTACCAAGTGGATTTGTGACTGATTTAGCACAACACACACTTTCATTGGGATATGAAACATTTCGAAAAGTGTTCCAACCTTTGATCCGAGGTTTGTGGCAAAAAATGCGATCTGCCAAAATATTAAATGGGCAACACAAATTACCACTTCTCGTCTTACAACAATTGTGTGACATAAGGGGAGAATTTGAAGGAAGTGTTATCAAACCATTTACTCAGCTTATTTCGGAACAAACAAATTTCATACCCGACCAAATAATACAAAAAGCTGCAGGCGTAGAGATTTGTGAAATTTCGTTTTTAGCACCGTTCTTCAGTGTTTCAGTCATTTTCGAAGATGATCCTACTTTGGCCGAAGGATTTTTTGGATCAAGCTCTAGTAATGATAATTCAGTGAATAATACACTTCAAATTGAGTTGGAACATACTCGCGTAAGTAACTTTTTGAGATTAAGAAATTCTAGCACAATACCATGTGAATGCAATGAATAATAATGTTGTCATCTGTCATTCTAGGCTGTGTTACACAAGACAATTCATTCTATTTTGACTAACCCTTCAAGTAGAGAGATCTGTATCAAGTATTTTGCTGAAGTTTTGCAACGCAATTCTAGTCGAGCGAAAATGCAGAGTGACAGAAAAGAAACATGTTCAGATGGTCGTATGCTGAACTATCTTTCCGTACTTCAACTGCTATCGTTGAAAGTAAAATTAGATAAAATTGATCCTTACTACCCGTTTCACCCGAATTCGCTCGTAGAATTAAAAAATGATACCCGGATTAAGTGCAGTACTAAAGAACTGGAGGAATGGATTGAATCTTTAAGTAAGTTTATGCTTTTCATAATTGGGGTTTAAAGCAGTAGGCAACATAATTTTCTGTAGCATCATAGTATAATTTGAAAGGAAATGTGAAAATTAATTTGTGCCAATTTATACGTGTTGTCTCCAACAGATAAGGAAGGACATGCCTGGAGTGATCCCAAGTTTCCAACAATATGTTGGTTTCTCACACTGCAAGCTCATCATATCGGACTAATTCCTTTTATTGATACTTACCAGCGTACTAATAAATTGATGCGTGATCTGCAGAAAATGGTAACAAAATTAGAACACAATCGAACGAAACAGTTTGTTAATTCATAATTCTGACTTAGTAATGACCCTAATAATACTTGTAAACAATTAACAGTTAACTGAATTAACAACCACAGAAGAATTATGGAAAAATGCGCCTCATGCTGATAGAAATCGACGTTTAATAAAAAGATGGGAGCATGAACTCAAGGTTAGGATAGAGAACATAATTCAAGTTCCAGTATTCATTTCGTCCAGTATTTATTTTTATCTTCTTCATTTTAATTTGCTAATATAATTTTATTAAATTTTGAATCAGATCATGGTGCAGAGTAAAAGAAGTATGGACGTTGCATTGCTTCATGATGAAGTCATCAAACGATGCCTGGGTTTCTATTCGTCTGTGGCAGAATACTTAAACTCTGTGATAATGCCTGGTTTGCAATTAGGAGCTATGCCAGAATTACCTCTGTCGAATGACGTACCACCAATTTTTGCCAATTTACCTGAGTGGTATGTAGAAGATGTAGCAGAATTTTTGCTATTTGCCCTACAGTAAGTACAGATTCAATCAAATACAATTGTTTGTAAAAATCACATATTGCCTACGTATACAAGGTAGATTAATAAATACTGAAACTTTGGTCATTTTCAGACATTCTAACGTAATCATTTTTGATTCTTTGGACAATTCCATCGTATTGTGGCTACTCGTGATGCTTTGTACCCCGCATTATATGCGAAATCCTTATTTGGCAGCTAAATTGGTAAACTTATTTATTCTAGCATGACGATTATATATAGTTACAGTTTGTGTGTAGCGGACTCTTATTATCTTATCAACTTATCATCAATAGGCTATTTGAAAGTATAATGGAAATAGCTAATATGTGTAAAACTTCTGTTTTAGGTGGAGGTTCTATATATAATTCACCAGAATTTGCAAGGAGGGCGGACTGAACTTCTTTTTAGAAAAATTATGAATAATCCTATCGCAGAGACTCACTTGCCTTCGTCATTGATGAAATTTTACACCGACGTAGAAACAACTGGAGCATCTTCGGAATTTTATGATAAATTCGCTATTCGTTATCATATCAGTATCATTATTAAATCTATGTGGGACAGTCCTATTCACCGGTAGGTTGTACTATCAATTTACAGTTATTGAATGAAAACTGTCATTTGTGTTTGTTATGTTTGCACATAATTATTTTATTATTTGCGATCCGTTTAGCATGGCGATCATCACCGAGTCCGGTTCAGGAAAACAATTTGTGCGTTTTATTAATATGCTCATGAACGACACAACATTCCTGTTAGACGAGAGCCTGGATTCTTTAAAGGTTCGTCATTCAAGTCATTTGGTTTCGTTTGCATTGCATGCTCAATTATTCTAAATTGGTTTATAAAATGTCTTTTTTATCGCAGCGGATTCACGAAATTCAAGAAATGCAGGGTAATTCAATGGAATGGATGGCTTTGTCACAAGAACAGCAACAGAACAGAATAAGACAGTTGCAGACAGATGAGCGACAGTGTAGATCATATCTTACACTTGGAAGGGAAACGGTAGAAATGTTTCACTATTTGACGGAGCAGATTCGTGATCCGTTTCTTCGTCCAGAACTTGTTGATCGTTTGTCTGCCATGTTGAACTTTAATCTAACTCAGTTGTGTGGATCCAAGTGCAAAAATTTAAAAGTAAAGAACGGAGAAAAGTACGGATGGGAGCCAAGAAGATTGCTATCACAATTAGTAGATATCTACTTGCATTTGGACTGTAAAGAATTTGCTGCTGCTCTAGCTGGTGACGAGGTATGTGTTTTCACTTTTTGTTTTTGTTTCGTAAGGTTTTTTGTTAAACGGGTTAATTTTACTACTTGCAATTTACACAAATCAGGGTATTTTATTTTTAAAGTCAACTAAACAATTAAAGGTGCTTGGCATCATTTAATTCAATTAATTCACTGTTGAAAATCATTAATATTATTAATAGCACATTAGAACAAAAAGTGCATTTAACATTTGCCATTTTGAAACATGTGTAATAGTAATAATATTTTAAGTTGACTTTTATACTAATAAGCCTTGTTGTTGATTTCGTAACGTTTTGCTTTAACTAGCGGTCCTTCCGGAAAGAATTGTTCGAAGAAGCGGCGACAATGATGGAAAAGAGAGGAATTAAAGGTGAATCTCAATTAACACAATTCCGTTCCTTAGCATCTCGAGCTCATAACATTGCTGTACAAAATCTTCGTCAAGACACTGACTACAATGATGCTCCCGAAGAATTCAAAGGTAAAATTGAAATTAAAAGTAACTAACAACTAAAATGTAAAATTAAAGTACATTTCGAAGTTACATCAAAATGTTTGTTTTATTTTTAGATCCTCTAATGGATACGCTTATGGAGGATCCTGTCGTTCTGCCAAGTGGAAAAGTCATGGATAGAGCAGTTATTATGCGTCACCTGCTGAATTCTAACACGGATCCTTTCAATCGTCAGCCTTTGTCGGAAGATCAGCTTGAAGATGCTGTTGAGCTGCGTCAAAGAATTCAAGATTGGAAAAAGAAGAAGAGTTCTTCATCAGTCTCAATGCAGGAGTAATGAAAAAACAATGATCGTCAAGTATGCAACACTATTACTTGTTCGTATCCGATTTACGACTGACAAATCATTTTAACAAAGTTTTGGATCAAACTTTAATACTACTTGTAAGTGCTAATCCCAAATTACAGAACCAACGCAAACAACCACAAATTAGCATTCAGCGACAGTAAGTTTGCATCAAAATAGCTGTAAAATAGAAACCTAAACAAATAGATGTAGACATTGTGGATTATCACATTATCAGTCATTAATACATGTGTACATATTGAATTTGGTATGCTACAGGTATCAATTATTTATAATATGAAATATATTGTTGTAATTCATTGAAAAATATTTTAAATAGACTTGATTAAATTTTATTTGTGTATCATTATCTCATTTTATACCGGCTTATTAATATTCAATTCAATGAAACTATTTCGTGAGTTTTTTAATACTAAGTAAGTAAAACCTCGTAAAACAACAAAATTACATGTCCACGAATAATTAGTTAATGTTTGATTACCGACCTGTATTAATGACTAAAACCACTGTTATTGTTATACTGTTAGGTGTGAAATATTATATTGACGTAAAAATATACATGATATTCAATGACATCAGTGACAGTAATAGGAGTAAGATGAAATACATTACAAAAATGTATGTATATATTGAATACAACCTTATTAGTGTAATAATTTCAGTTTCCTTATACGGAAACGCTGCTAAATTAATGTTACCTTTGGCCTATTTGGACAGACAGCGTAAGAAATTCGATGTTCCTGTCGTATTAAGTTGGCCGCATGGAAATATTAATAATACATCGACCTATTTAACTTGTTTCCAAAAACATTGAACTAATATTTATAGTCTAATAATATTAATATTATGTCGCATTCGATTTTGATGTAAAAGGCAGTGAAAACCAATTGTCCAAGAGACTAAGGCTACTTGTACTATGTGTAGATGTAGTAATTGTAAACGAATTGTAATATTAAACTGTTTAAACCTCTTCCAGCAATCAATTACAATTTACTAGGTTTTGTGAATATCTTATTATGACAAGAATGTTTAATGAATTAATAATTTAAGGCAAAGATGAACTTTTGCTTTTGCAAAATGAAAATTAACTGGAATACCTACTTTGCAGTCCTTCCCATGTAAGAAGGTTCATTCTGATATAAGTGTGTACAAAATCAGCCCTATTGTTTCTGTATAGATATAAATACTTGTATTATGTAAAATATGATCATACAGATGGACAAAGATCATTAGTAAGACAGTTTGGTTTTAGGGGTTTTTATGAACATATTAAATCTAAGTCATAAAATGACAATATTTATCAGTAATTTAATTTAAAAAACTCAAAACAATAATGTAGAAAAGAATATGATGAATTAATTAGGTGTAAAAACACGATTATCTTATATGATAATATGTTATGTACAATTACTTAGATTCAAGATTGATTTGTGAGGTTGATTATTGTACATATTAAAGTGTAACAGACGGTAAATCAAGCAAATAAATCGCATAAACAAAATTAATTGTCGTAGAAAACATTTTTGCTCTTATTTCATATTCCTTCTAGATTCATAATGTGTATAAAACAAAAATTCTTTAAAATAATGGATTGTAAGTATAGTACCTCTAGCTCTCTGCATTTTATTATTTGTTTGTTTTAAATAATAATGATGACATCCAAGCAAGAATGAAACCTCCAAGAAGTGCTAATAGGAATGATGTCAAAGTTATTTTGTGATTTTTAGCAGTAGTCACCGGCACCGTATTTCCCCTCCATTCCTCGAAAATAGCCCGGTCCTCAACAATATTTTCTATATCTCCACTTGTAGTGTCTTCCGTTTCTAATCCTATATTATCTTCCTCAGTTGTATATCTAGGAAAATCTCCAGCTTCATTCAAATCCGCATCGGATTCGCTCGAATCTGAAGAAGAGCTAAAATCTCCAAATTCATTGTTCGCGTCCGTTTCACTCGAATCGGAAGAACTGCTTTCGTAAAGGAAAAGGTGGTTTTCAGCCAAAGTTTTTGTTTTTCTACTTGCCAACATTTTGTGAAGAATTACGCCTGTAACAAATCAACAATCATGAAATGAATATTTACTGATCTCAACGGATTTTGCTAGGACCATGGCCTATTTTTCCAAAATGTACATTATTACTTGCATCGCACCCGATAATCTTTTTATACAGGACTTTGTTAATGTCCCTAAGAAAATCACCGTCTTAAAATACATCTAGTCTACATATTTTCTTACGGGATATCAAGGTTCCGTGCGGGACATTAAAAAAGTCCTTTTTCAAAACAACTGATGATGTCAACATAACATTTGCGATATTTTATAATTTTCGGATAATAATAAAATATTATGAGTAAAGTCACCTTACAAAATTGCGCTGCCTTTTCATCCAAAGTTTCCAAAAGTAATGCGAAATCCAAAATTCCAAGTTTTTGAAATAAACGGTGAGAGATCAATGAGATGAGTGATTGAGAACCAGAAGAACTGATTGATTGAGCAGTGAGCACAACACTGATTGCTGTGAATGCAGAATGTGAGCACAAAGAACACCAAAACAATCAGAATCAGTGGCAATGATTCCACATTAATAGAGATGGCGACTCCATCTCTCTGGAGGACCAGTCTTCAATGCAATGATTCTGCGTTCAAAAAGAGAACAAACGACAAAACAATGCACAAGACATGAACAAAGACTGACATGCGGTGTGCAGCATAAAACTGAAATAAATACATTGGAAGGTCTGGAAGGCAAAGGGCAGGGCGGAGTCAAGAGTGCGATGTCGGTGTGAGTGACCCCGTTTGTTTGTTCTGAAGTTTGTACAGCAGAGGTTAGATTTTTGCAGAACGTAAAATTCATTAAAGTGAAAAGCGTCTCTTCTAGCTTTATTTTTTGTTTCGACACCGGCCACCGCCACTGAACTGCGCACCTGTGAGACTGAGACTCTGAGACATCATTTTTAGTGTTCGTTTAGAGTCTTCTTGAGGTTTCATTTGATAAAGATAATTATTTTATCGCAGTACCATCTTCGTGCGATTCGGATTCACAGCTTCTCGTTTTGATCATTGGCTCTCATCGTTTGATCACTGATTGAGGAAGCTAAAATCGTCGTTTAATTCATTATCAATCATTAATATTGATATCATTCTCCATTCGCTGTGTGGACACTGACAACTGGTACCATCATTTTCGTCTTCCTTTGAGATTGTTGTAAGGTAAGTTAAAGCAATACTGATCTTTAAAATATTAATTAATGAACTTGTTAAGAAAGCTTACAAAAAATAATTGCACTAATTTAATTCTAATTGTAATTACTTTTAATAAGTAGTGAAGTTCTGAGTAAGTTCGTTTGAGCAAAATTAAATTATTTGCGATTTTTCGTTCTGCAGCTCCAGCATCAACAATCAAGAATTGGATCAAATTGTGATCAGCCACAATCAGCAATCGAAGGAACCAGAGTTTTCTGAAAGGTTGAAGGTAAATTTTTCTTTTGAATGCTAGAGAGTAATTAATAACAATTTTTATTAGCAACTTTTTAAATCCAGGAGTGCCTAACCTTTCAACTAAAGTAGTTTTTAGTTTTATCATCGAACCACTTTTTATTTTCTTTTTATTTATTTGATGTGTATTTTAGTCAGCAAAACGTTACTGACTAATTTCAGTCGTTTGTGCATGTCCGAGTTAAAATACTTTACTTTGATGAAGACTAATAATTTGCACAATTGTATCTAAATAGATGTCAACAAAAATGAGTGGAAAGCCTGGAGGACGGACAACTGCTTATCAGTTTTTTGTCCAACACTGTAAAGATGCACTTAAGGGACAGTTTCAAAACAATCCAGAGGCGAACAAGATGTTCCGTGAACGTTGGAAGGTATGTCTTGTTACATTTGAATGGTTTCTGTTCCTATAAAATTATGTGTAAAATGAAAATAATTAAATTATTATTATTGATCACAGAATATGAGTGACAGCGAGAGGAACCCTTATAAATTGAAGGCGGATTCGGATAAAGTAAGGTATCAGAGTGAACTCCAGAATTTTGATTCCAATGCTCCCGTTGCCAATAATGTCGGTAAAGGACGAAAGCGGAAGCGGGATCCTAATGCACCAAAAAGGAATTTGTCTGCCTATTTCTTCTTTTGTGGCGAAAGAAGGGGTGATGTTAAATTGACACATCCTACCTACGGGATTGGAGATGTTGCAAAAGAACTTGGAAAGTTGTGGAAGGATATTTCCGAAGATCAGAAGGCAAAATATAAAGTTATGGCCCAGAAAGACAAAATACGATATGATACGGTAAGTTTCGACAAAATCAATTCTGAGAAACAAATAATAAACTTAACCTACATTGTTTCTTTTGTAAGTAATGTTGTCATTTGATTATTTGCAGGAGAAAGCTGAATATGGAAAGCGCGTGAAAAATGGAGAATCGTACTACGAGGATGAAGAGGAGGAAGAGTCTGAATAATTTACCGTTATGATACTTCATTATATCTGGGCTGTTTTCACTTCCAGGTTCTAATCTCATCTCTTGCAGTACAGTACAATTTTCATTTTACTTATTAAGACGCAACTGTCTTATGTTGTAATTTAGTTGATAATAATAAGATTGTCTACAGAATATTGAATGAACTTAGATTAGTATATTAGTCTGTACATAATTTGAATCGGAATATTTAATAGTAACTAAAGTGTGATTTATGTTTTAAATGAATTTTGGGGTGAAAAATGTTTGTTTGTAGTTTGTAATATTGCTTTGTCTGTATCAAATTCATTTAATGATTGCAATAAAAATTTCCGCTCAGTTAAAATGATTGTGGTAGCACTTTTTGTTATATATTTAACACTTCGTTTCGTAGAATTCATCAGAGTGCAATATTTTTTCTTAAATTTATTGCTTTTGTGCATAGTACATGGCATATTATTATATATAGAGGTTCTACATAATCGTAAAATCAATTAGGTAGACAATGGTTTAGATTACTCACTCAATGCTTCAAAATAAATAATAACTCGTTCATAACTCTAGCCTTCGTATTGTTAGTTGACTATAACGTACTTAGAAATTAAAAAATTCCAATGTTTTTCACTTTCCTTCTACAGTTGATATTTTTTCGAAAAAATAAAATAGTCATTATGCATGATAGAGCATTTCATTAGCTTCATGGACGAGGGATATTTTCAATTCGACTTTCCATTCCAGAGTAATCATCGAATAACTCAAAATTGTGAGATTGGTAGTTTGGCTGTTCCAAAATATGAAACCATAGACAATGACAATAAGTGTGAATGAAGAAAGTGAGATATTTTTTGCACATTTTAAACATTTATTAACGTCATAAGATTTGATTCATTTGACATGAAAACATGTATATCATATTTTCTGTACAGAACAGTGTACAACAGCTCGTGGGATGGTAAAATGGTATAATATATATAGGACACGATTAAATTAGACATAAAGATGACATCAAGAACATTTTCTCCACTATACACCTTGTTTCACCTACTTTAACACAACACTCATAAACATAACATCGTAATAATATTTCTGCTTACCAACTATCTCTTTTGTAATACTATCATTATTCATCTCAAACAACAAGAATTAGTCACTTTAGTTTCTCCGTTCATAAAATCATCCCTCTTTGAAATTATACTCATCTTCCTTTACTGAACCTTCTTCTACTTTTGTATACGCCTTTACTACTTCACTCCTAATTTTAGTTATTTCTACTTACACCTACCACATACAGAATACAATACATAGTAATATAGCACGCTTTAAAACTTTGATTTTCTCCTGTGGTCTCAGAACATTGTTTAGAATATTTTTGCAACTCTTCGAGTCAGGAAGAGACATTTCCACACTAATTTATTTTGTTTGATAATTTTCTGCGACAATTTTCTTCTTAATAATAACTTTCATGTTTTTCCACTGCATTACAACATTAGTAAATATGTAAAGATTGGATTTTTAATTTTCTGCACATACAAATATGTAATCTATTGGTAATTATCGGATTTAGTGTTGGATACACATTTTTATAGTTTTTAGTCAAGTTGACAATGACATTGACGTTGATGACTCAGGTAACTATACAACAATGACATCGAAGCACATTTAAATCGTGGGATATTCATAGAGACACCCATTGAGTTCATTTTTTGGAGTACGAATATACGATTATATTATCTGTACGTTCTGAAAAAACAGTTTCATCCTTTTCTCCTACCAGAAGCACGAGTGTGCTCTGTAGAATTACTCAGGTAAGTATTTTTAGGAGATACAGTTGAATCAACAGTTCACACAGATATTATAGTCAAGTTTTTTACATTTTTGTCATTATTTCACATAGACTTAGCCGATTTAGTTACACAGGTAAGTTTTATTTTTATTTATAGTATTTCCCAAGTAATACGGATTTAGAGTACAGTTCAGTGGTTTCAACAAGTATGAGTATAGTCGATAGAATAAATAGATAGATCGGTATAGTTAGAAGAATGTTGATAGACAATAGACAAAGATTTCGTCATCTCCTTCTCATCGTCACATTGGAAAAATACATTTAGCAAACTTGACGCATACTTAACCCTAAACGCTTGGCATATAGCTCGATTTCACCATCAGTTCAATTCAAATAAAAATCATTTCGTCATTTCTATTGAAGTAATTTTTAATGCAATAGTAGATGTGTACTTGTGAATGACAGAATCAACCTTTTTTCAAGTATAGAGTAGTAGATACGGATATTTTATATGTAAAGTTTACACGAGTCATCTTTCTAATTTTTCTAAACTATTGTTTAGTATGTAAAGTTCTCAACTTTTCTGTATAGAAATTCATAGCTAAAAATTCAATTCCCTTATTATGACATGCCCTTGTAATTAACAGTACGAAATATAGACAAATCATACAAGAAAAACTTTACCTATTAATCTGAACTTCTTTGCTACTTTAATAGATGGACAGAGCAATATTACTTATTCCCTGTTCAGTAAATAACTAACAATATTTTTCAATTTTGCAGCATTCATCTGAGCCTTTCCTTCATTATATACCGTCCTTTGTAAACTTACTTATGTAATAACTTGTTCGATCAAACAACACACTCCGACAGAACCATCCTGGACAATTCTGCTTGGTAAAGCTAAGTACAAATGTTAAAGTTTTTCCAATTATATAGAAAATCTGTTTCAAGTAGAAAGAGTTGCTGCTTAGTAGTCGTTACAAAATGAAGGTATTTACAATTAATTAATAAGAAATGGAAATACGAAAGTACACAGAGTACAGATGGAAATCTTGGGTTTTACATAATACCAATCTCTAAAATACACCAATTAATTAAAATGTCTTCACACTACAGTATAACGATTCCCTCTTATTCCAACTCCAACTTCTAATCTTAATCTTCGAAGGTAGGTACTGAAATAGATCAGAAGAGCAGAAGTCTGAAATGGTAATCTGCGTGGTTAAATAGTTTTAGTTGTAGTATACTCATCCTTAATTCAGTTTTGAGTTTACCCATCGTAAACGTTGACATTGACACACGACATGAATTCATATATAGTTCCTATATATATATATGCGTTAATATTACTGGTAATTGTATTGTATTAATTATATTGTTAATATTAGATATTTTAATTTCTACTTGGCTATTGCTATTTACCTCGTACTTATACTTCTTACTTACTTATTGGTATACAAATAGGAATGAACAACGAACAGTGAACAAGGTGTGTGTGCTTATCTCTAGTAATACTTACGATTAATTCTAAATAATAATATTCCGCTTGACAGCTACTCTTATATATTCATATACTCAAATACAGTACACCGCAACAATAAGATTTAATGAACATCAAAACATGCATTTAACTTTCTCTATTTAGTTTAATATATATTTTATAGCCAGTACAATATAACACTTAGCACATTATAGAACGCGTATAGAACGGTGGCTTTTTTATGTGTGAATCTATATAAAGGCTTGAATTTATGTGATTTACTTTTACTAAAATGTGTGATGATGATAATATAGCAGTGTTTTATCATAATGGTGGTATAATAATAATATTATTTTAATTTACTAATGTAAGTGTGTGTAGTAATAATTGTATTTATGGTGTGTAGTAGTTGGCTGTGGGGTGTGGTGGTGCAATATACAGTGCAGAATTATATTATTACGTAATTAATAATAATATTTGAACAATGAAACATACAATTACTGTTAATAATTATTACTTGGGGTAGCATTACATAAAAATTATCCAGTACAGTAGTAAGACACTATAAGCAATGAACAATAAGGTACCTATAGGAAGGTATAACAGTAAAGGTACTTCGTTAATAAGTGGCAGAGTTATTTTCTTTACTAAAATAGGCACACTTGAAAATTAGTGCATTACTAGCAGTAATATTATTATTATGTAATAGCGAACAAAACTAAAAGCCTCAAAGAAAAACAAATAAAAGTAAGAGTGGACTGAATCTAGTAGACATTTTCCAAATACACTTTTGTACATTAAATATCTATTTCATTTTTCTTTCGTCTCTACACAATTTAAGTGAAAGGAAGCGGAAGTCCTTCAGAGGATGCTGCACGTGTGCACAAAGACATTTTCTCCGTGAACTTTCTCAAGGTGAAAGTTTCTCTGACAAAACGATAACCGTCTTTTCTGGAAGTTCATCTTCTACATAGTACTAGTACCCTGTGTGGAAACACTTATTGCAGAGAATGTCTTTTGAACTTGTTTTGCTCACTTGCTAGAAAAACATCCGTTGCTTTGATGTTATAGACACGACGAAAGTGAAACAGAGCTTTAACTTTGTTTTGCATGTAATGGAAAGTACTAACATTTTGTATTGTATACTGAATTGTGTGTATAAACCTAAAATTCATATAATTTGCTATTATAATTCCATTATCCTCGTCAACAAACATCACTCTACTACGTGACATGATCTCATTCCCTGTATTAACCGTTTGTTCTACATAATATTATTTGTAGTTGAGAAAATTCATCACGTTCACGTAGTCAGTCGATCATTTGACACACCAAACCACTCTATTTGTTTTAAATGTGTAATAATAATGAATAATTTTATGTACAAATATTATAATATTATATAACCTTTGGTAATTCAACATCATCTTCACAGCGGAAATAAACAAGCTAGCAAATAAGTGATCCAGCTCTTTGTTAACTCATTTAGTTGAAACATTTGGAATTGTATGTGTGTAAGATTGTATTTATCTATGAACTTGACAACTCGAATTGAACTCAAAATAAAGAAGCGCATGGACAAAAAATTATCCTCGAACAGAAAATTGCTTCTTGAAAGTATAGTAGCTATATGTATAATAATAGTGTATTCTTTTTACATAAAATGGGCGCTTATGACAAATTAAAATAATACTAGTAAACATAATAATATAACATGATAAAATGATTTGTTTGTTTGTTAAGGTTATTTAGCGTTTGTTGACTAGAGGATAAACATTGAATAATGTATGACGAACTAAGATGTGTACTTTCATACAACACATTCAATAATCTGTGTAACAATCATTATAACATCGCCAATGTGATTTTCCTTTTGGATGTTCCTAATCGCATTCACATATTATCTCCGTGCATTCTTGTACACTTAATATGGTAATGCTAGTATAGTTTAATATAATAATATTGTTATATCTTTAGTATTTTACTTATATAGTGTAGTGTGCATTTATTGTGTACATTTTACTACAACAATAACTTTAATAAACACTACACTTTTTAGAACCATGCCTTATTGGCTTTGCTTTCTGTTTTGTATAGTGGTGGTCACCATTCTTCATTCTACTAACGATATAATAATTCTACTAGATTCTCATCATATCTATCGACGACGACTACCGCACAATATTAAACCTTTACTTTACATTTTCCATATAGATATAGATTATATATATGTGTATATACTGTACAATACTATGTGTGTGATGGTGGTTGTTAATAACTGTAATAGTAAAAGGTAAACTTATCTTTTTAATTAAGGTAAGATATATAATATTCTAAAGGTAGGTAGCTTTGGGTTGGATTTGGATCATGATTGGATTTCAATTTCTGTTTCAGCTTCAACTGGTTTTCTTTCACATACCAATTCAAACTGTTCTGTGTATGTAGTTAGATTACAATTGGAATATTTCTGTTTCAACTCTCTTGTCTCCTTGGTGTACCATATAATTTGCACTTATCACGATTACGGCTCTTTGTAAAGCTTCTTCTTAGACGATTGACCCTTCAGAACCGTACTCCTTCAAAAGACCTCTCAGTCGAAGAATCTCTTTGGAGGAATTGGACAAATCAGCCTGCAGCAGCAATTCTTTCTCCTTTAGCCTTTTAATGTCTCTCTGACATGCCTGAATTCAAAATAATTCATGCATCACATTAATATTTAGTTTCGGCATTTCTATTACATTACATTATACAGAATGTAAATAAAGTACTCTGATTAATATTTCAGTGTTTATTGTACTTACAACATTCTGACGGAGCAAGTCCAGCTTGTCGCATTTTAATTTGTTAATCTCCACTCTGAGATTGTCGTTAGCACGAGCATTCGTCTCATCCTCTAAACAAAGGGAGCAAGAACGTTTGTTGGGTGTGCCTGCAGAAGACATGGATTCAAGTCCAGTGTCCGAATCCTCGTTGGAACTTTTAAATGGTTTGTTACATCCTGGTTTATGGTGGAAGTGGTGATGATGATGGGAAGCTGCGGAACCCTCTAGTTCTTCACTGTTTAGAGATGAATCGTCACTCTCGGAAATTCGGATACTGTTCAAATATAAAATTACATTAGTAAACCACACACATTTTGAGCTTTTTTGCGGCCTTTATTTAATTCAGTTATTTTCTAACGATTTTACTACCCAGTATTTAAGCAGATTTTGAGATGTCATTCATGACATGATAAGTAATATGTACAAGATGTGATTCAGTGCTACTAGACGATTCATTACAAAGAAATCTTTTACTTTTAAAAGATTTTATTTCAAGTTATCTACAAGTTTATGCTATGATTCCTAATGATATACGAAAATGTATAAAAATATCCAAAATTTATGCTATTTAAATAAATGGGCGAGAATAATATAATCTGTCTGTGTGGGTGCATATGCGTATTAGATGTACAAGGTGTAACTAACATAATGAATCAGGCAAATCATATAGTTCGATAAAGGAACATGAAAAATCCATCAACGTTTTCTTGTCAAATGTCTAAGTAAATATAGGTATCTACTCTACTACCTATGTTGTATAGCTTGTACTAATATAAGTATAAATATCTTCTGCACGTGTCGTAGCAAACTTAATATATTCAAGGTTTACTCTAACACACACAAAAGACAAGATTGTATTTATAGTCTTGGGTAAACAGCACCAACACATTAAATTCTGTCAAGTTCTACTACAAGTTAAATTTGTAAGGACTAATCAATGCATTGCATTACTTCTTGCACTTTTCCAGTCATAATAGAGACGTACAGTACCTATACGCCTTGAACGAGAGAAAAGCCCATTAAGCATGGCGTGGCTCGGTTTTGCCAAGCAATACTTGCAGCGTTCACACGGAAAAAAGATTTATTTTCTTCTTCTAATCAATCATTGTCAACCGAGACTAATTTTTTGAACGACTGGACAACCCGAGGCTCTTAGGTTACTCAACTCCATTAATACAACGCACAACTACACTGACACCTAAACCTTATAAACCTACTAAATTACATGCACGTGAATATAATGTATTGTACTAATGTAAAATCAAATGTATCAAGCTGAAAATCTAACCACAACAAATACAATGACAAGGTTCCATAGGAATTCATACGAAGAACATTAAAGTATCGGATGGTTCTAGTAAAGTCCTAATAAATGTCGTGTAGAGTTTCAAGGTAGTGTGTACCGTACACACGGGAGAACATCCAAGCAGGAATAAAATGACTGATGTAAATGTTAAGAGGCAAAGCCAATATTTTTACCTGGCAGAGCAATGAGGTGGAGTGTCAGGACTGGAAATCGGACTCGGTGGTCGTTTGACAAGACCATTCTCTGATGCTATCACTGTTGTTTCCCCTCCATGATGGTAACTCTGTTAAAAACACAACACAATTAGTTGAAAGGACAATAACTTTTGTATTCTGGTCACCCGATCCACATAAAATAGCGTCTGTGGTCGAATTACCCATTTACCCGGCTAAACCGAAAACCCCTACTATGTTACTGCCCTTATTATCTTGTCACTACGAAAACACAAAATTCACTCTCTGATGTGTGTAACAGAATACTTTTTATCCATTAACTCCTGCCTCAATCCACTCTTTCTATCATTACTGTTACACAATCATTAATTTTTTGTACATGTACCTTAATGATCATTTTTCTCGACAGCTATATGTAGTATACGTTTGTACAGATGATTCTATTATAAGGCATTGTGTAACTATTGATTTACTTAATGCCTATTATTTGTATAAAAGACTCAAAGGTATTCGTTCAGCAATGACAGGAATATGCTAAGACATAAGCAAAGAGAATACGACATGTGTCATACGTGTAACACATTTTACCTAGTCATTAAAAATTTCAGCAGTAAAATGAAATAATATTAATACGTATTGATTCTACTTTGTATTATATTAATAAATTTTACAACAATTTATGTGTAAGATGCATAGAATGTCTCTGTCACGTTGCTGAGCATTTAACCTATACTACCTACACATTCCTGGATACACCAGTCACTTAGATTTCACAAACTTCTAACGAGGATAATATTTATTTTGATTTGATAGTGAAGGAGACATTATTATATGTATTCTACCACTACAGACAGTGATTCTACCTATGTCATGTAAAACCTCAAAATGCAATTATCCAAATGTATTTAATAACAGTAAGTGTACCATACATTTTATTAACAAATCTCAGTAGACTGCGGTTTCGTTTGTCAGGCACAGGCAAACTGTTTCTATTAGTATAAAGTTTGCTAATGGTAAGTACTTTCGAGATTATTCCATGAAATCGATCCTTTCATGGACCCATTAAATTCATGCTGCTGGAGGTATGTTAACAATTCTAGAACATTCTAATGATGCTGCGGTCTTAAGCAGAGAGAAATCTCTATGGAACGTGCTCAAACGTGAATACAAACTATTTTTGAAAATATTATCAATCTGATTATGTTAAAAATTGTAATGTATCCTCTAAATTGCAGGCCTACACGTTTTGCATTAAAATGTGACATTGAACAAACTAACATAACAGAACTGTACATTCCGAGTAAAGACATGTCACATTGTCAGAAATTTAATTGTATAGGTACATCGTATAGCCCCGTGATTCATGTACTCATCAAAAATCTAAAAACGGGACTTCATACGTCAATTGAAAAGAAATTGGTAATTGAAACTGCAGAAAGCAATCCGATCTAAGATGCCAATTAACTTTGATTTGTCCTCATTCAATCAAAGTCACATTGGTAATTGGTATATATATTTAGTTTTATTAAATCTTAGAAATCGCAGTACAATCAGTACAATGCAAATCGTTACTTCCCATGAACTTTTGTCTCTTTTGACATTAGAGTGACATTGGTGAGGACGGCTTAAAATAGTAAATAATTTGACTGTAAAGTTCTTATTCTTTTTAATCCTACATTACAATATAAAGCTACATGTACTATTGGTCTACTAATGTATATACTGTAGATATATTATTATTGTACCTAAACGTACCTATACCTACCAAGAAATCTAATTAATTCAGACACAAAGAGCATCTGAGCAAATAAAAATTTTAAATTTAACTAATACGAATTTAATCGCATAAGAGAGAGAGAGAGAATAAGAGGAGAGAAACAAACCTGAAGTGTGGAAGAGCTGCTACTGACATCAACAACGGGAGAGCCATTCAAACTGCTGTGATGACTATGACGAATTTTCATGGAGTTGTTATGACTTCCAGGAGCACTGCTGATTCCATTTGGATGTCCATTGGAGCCATGAATTCCTCCATGATGACCATTTGTCATGGAGGCAGCCGCTGTCGTCGACGATGAAGACGAAGAGGATCCGTTTTGATCTTGACCCTTATTATTATTGTTGGCTGCATTGTTGTTATTGTTATTATTGGCGGAATTCTTGGCTGAGCTCAGAGCTTTTCTGACTGTCTCCATAAATCTGCTACCAGCGCTGCCACTTCCTGCATAATTTCCATTAGAGTTGCCATTACTGCTGTTCTCCGCAGTTGTGAAGACGGAGCCGAGGAAATCTGAAGATTTTCTTCTTGCCTCATCCACCAATGAACTTAGCAGGGATGCTCGTGTCCTCAACTGCACATGAAATAAAAACAAGGAAAAAATTTAGACAAGAAAATTCACTTTTAGACTTGAGAGTACATGCAATTTCATTATGTGACTTTCTTCCACAGATATATGCTGACAAATGTTTTAGTGTCTCGTTGAATACTACATTGCACTACAAGTAGAAAAATCTGGAGCATGGACACAGCACAAAAAGCTACTGGATAAATTCAGTGGTTTACTTTACTTTCTCTGGCTATCATCTTTCCTCTGTTTTTGGGTTACTCTATTCAGTAGTGTGGAAATAGAGTGACTCCCCCAATTTCATTTTCCATTTCCATAAATAGGGAAGCCTACTTTACACGGTTTTCTGTTTAGATTTGGCCTGGATTCTTCACTTTAATACGTTTTACATTATGACTTGGCGAGGGATGATATTGCATGGGATTTGTGATGTGATAGCAAAAGTAGAACGCAGAAAGAGACAACATTATCATTTTATGTCAGCAAAAGCTACGTTGCTAACAAAATGCCCTGTATTACCATATTCTCATTTCTCTTTCGGATTTCCTTTTTCACTGTGTTGTGTGGTATCAACATTTTATTTATACTGTGGCTTATTATTTGACTTGTTTATATTATGCTTGTACCTACTACTAATTTAATGTCAGATATGCATTACAGACAAGACTAGCGCATTTTATTACTAATATTTTGTTGTCTTCGTGCAGTACAAATTACAAAAAAAAAATTTAAGCTACTTCCTTACAAGAGTAAAATAAGGTTGCAAAAATAGACCAAACCATTACTGTGTGAAATAAGCACTAAAATTTACATATTGTATCATATGAAACCTTGAATGCACCATGCACAACCTGCATAAAAATAAGATTTGCCAACAGATTGCACAGTCCAGTAACCCCAGTTGTCGTTAATCTAATGAATGATTAGGTATAGCCTCACATTGCAAGTTATATCATGCCCTCGCTGCCTTTACTCAACAAATAATAACACGGTAAGCGAGTAAGGCTTCGTGAATTGTAAATCAGCACTTATTCTTGAAGCATGTATAGAAATCCTACCTGTGCACAAAATAGTCAGCAGTTTAGAAAATTAACATTAATTAGCTTTTTAATATTTATGCACGTGTTGCAATTAACTGTCATAACTTTCTTTAGTCAAACTCAGAAAGTAAACTACTCAACCATCAACTATGCTATTTACTTATACAACTTCGAATCTCTGATTTGCAAATTTGTATTATGTAAGTGCTCACATTACGTAAAAGTTACACGTGAATGTTTCTGCATTTCCATTTTATGAAAGCATTTGAACGCACGAAGTCTCAAAAGGTAAAGTAATACCAAATGCCTGTTAGTCAAAGTATTTTTATCATTGTCACTTTGTTGCTTTTCCCTTCACGTTTTCTTTTTCTCACCTAAGAAAGATGAAATGCCAACAAACTCCGCTTCGGTAAGTAAAAGGCATGTCTAGTGCGTTGTGGAAATGTCATTTCCGATAACAAGATGAAATGTTTTGCAAGTTCGGTATGACAATGCAATGTGTCAAAATTGAGAAATTACTCTAATATTCAATTGCGCTATTTATTGTCTTTTTACAAATATTTTACAAAAGCCAAGCCAGTATTGGTCTTTTGACTGAAATCTTTGTCACATCAAAAGACGTATGCTTTTAAGCGCAACAAAATAAGCTGTCTTGCCTTTACATTTAAACAAAGCAGGCAAACAACAAACACAAAGCTAAAGCACATAACCTACCTACACAAAAGTATCTGTATTCATTATATTTCTCTTCAACAATACCTGAACGGAACTAACTTTACTTTTTCACGTGCACTACCATTTTAGGAATCTACTGTTTTTATGTGAACGTTATTTGCTATTGAATGTATACCTATAGATCTCGTATGCTTGGAGGTGGTAATGACACGACAAGATTTTTACAGCATTAGCTACAATTACGAATGCACAGTTTTATTTTACTGTTTTGATTGAATTGAATTGCAAATCAAAAACTGGTTGTGTTGTTAAATAAGTAAGCAAATAAAGATTCACTTTATTTACAAAGAAGATTAGCTAGGAGGCAATAAAAGCCAAAGAAGAGAACATAAGAGACACTTGAGCTTGAATTAAACTTAAAACGTGAGTTCCACTTGTGTCACTTTTCCTTTTCTTGTTGGATTTCTGAAAAGTAGCATCATTGCATTGTACTGCGGCCACGCATGACATATTCTGTTTTGCGTACTCGTACATAATTTATGTCCATCGTGTTGTCACTGTCATTGTATTTTGTGATGTAGCCTATACTTGTCATGTCATTCCTTTTAACAATCTCTCTCCTATGCTTGCCTGACTTCCCTTGTCTTCACTTGATCCACTACCATAGACTGCTGAGGTAATCCGCTTGTCATTTCTGTCACGTAGACAAACCTATCTTAACAACATCATGTTCAAAACTTACCTACACACATCACTCCCTCTTCTACCTAATACTTACCTTTACATTATACATTTCAAGAAACAATAATAGTATTAGTAGCTTGTAACTACTAACAATGTAACACAGAGGAAAGGAAGGAGCTATATAGGCTCTATACTTACAACAGCTACACTCTTACTATTCATTCTGATTCAACGTTTCAGTTCATATGTACAGTAAATTCATGACAAGACAGATAGATCATCAACCCATAGCTATACATGAAAAAATACCATAAGAGTATATTATTATAACCCTTAAACCTACAACAAAGTTCTTCTGTCATCTCAAATCTCAGCATTACATTTATTTGCTGGTTTTGAAATACTGACAAGACGCAGTCATTAGAAAAGACGGCAAAAACGTAAAAGTGACAATGACAATAATATATTGTATGCATGCTGTGTGTATGAGACTTGACTAGGTGTAAAAACGTTATAATTAAGTATTATGAGAAAATAAAGAGAAATTTCGAGTTATTTGTATAATACGCGTGATATGACATGCAAAATAAGTTGAGTTATATATCTGGTACATTTAAATTGAAAGGTCGTGAGGAGAGCGAGCAGATTATTTTCATAGAAGAGCATAGAACACTCACGATGGATTGCTATTATTGAAAATTCAAATTTTAGTTGGTCACACAATATAAAAGTTTCACTTTTCGCCTATATTTGCTTTGCCTGCCACACGATTGTATGACATAATGAAATGAAGTAATGCCACAATTACTGGTAGCAACGTGATGTACATGTGAAGCTCTTTCGCTTGCCTCATATGTAATCGTAGGTACTTAGAATATTTTAACTTACAATCCAAGATTGCAATTTGGGAAGCTTTTCAAAACTTCTTTTTTATACTACACTTCAGTTTTGTGTGGATGAAAGACATGCATATACGTTTCGTATGTAACGTGAGGATCAAAATAGAGGCTGCAGTTGATTAATTTACATCACATGGCTTTAGTAGTAATTGTGTGTAAAGTAAACAGTGTATTCAATCTTCAAAGAACTCACATACTCTTCAAAGCAAATCCTTCAGTACCTTAAGTTCCTAGTTTCTGGTGAGCGCTAACCTTATTTTACTTAATAACTTAATAGGCAGTCAAACCGCAGTTTATTTCTAGGAGCTTTGCAGTTTCATCAGTTATAGTATTGTACACATAATGGCCTTAGCTCCAATTTTGTTAAGCAGTACAAGCTCTTGTTCAGTTCCTAGTAAATTATAAATAATATGATTGATGTTTATTCAATTACGCATAAAAGACTTGTACTACGTCTTCCCAGAAAAGCTACGGTATAATTCACTTATACTATAATTGCTGGAAACTAATAAAAAAATAAACAGTCCGTTCTTCTTTTTCCTTGTGAAGTCAAAGAGTTTTGAGCCTTGTGTACTATGTGTACCTATTTATTGCACATTTTTCATGAAAAGGTGGATTTTGTTAACTACACGCTTAGAAAAATTGATTAGTTGGTTCAACCTAGTGACTCTCAGTGCTCAATATAGAGCAAAACCACCAATATTATTACTCTATTTGTACTAACTCATTAGTTGGAGCACCAACTAAGATTCATTCATTAAAAGTATTACTACCAGTAACTAAAATTACGCGATATAGAGTAAATCAATGCTCTTTTAGTAGTAATAGAGCACTCTGACAGACGCATCCGGACCGCGCGGCTTTTTAAAAAACTTCTAACGGAATATTATTACTCTGTAACATTTTCGCTCCATAATAAACAATTCAACGTCAACGAAAATTTTGAAAAATTGAACTTTTAGAAAATTTTGACCCTTTGGAAAATAGTGTCATTTGTGAATAGTGCATTAGTCATTCCACTGGAGTTGGTGTAAGAAATTTTCATTGAATAACAATCAATTTTTCCCGTCGACCATCCGCACAAGTAAGTTATTTTATAAAATTGTACTAAGAATATTAAATCTATTTAATTTCATTGCAATTTATTTAACATAATGTTAGTATAATCTTTTTAAATACCATTTAGATCTTTTTGCATCAGTTTAAAAGCTTTTGTCTTATTGAAGGTTATTTGCTTTATCACAGAAATATTTCCTATAAATAGACAAAAATTTAACTCTAATATATAATTTATCTTTTTAAGGTGAATATTAAACCACAATAATGTACTACAAATAACCTAACTAAATAAAAATTAAACCTCTAATCAATTATTTCCTTTAACAATCAAAGCTCCTAATGCAAATAATACAATTCGCAAGCTTTTGTATTTATTTATTTAATAGAGACTATTTTAAGTGAATATTTTAATTTCTCAAATAGTGATTATAGTTATCGCTAATGACACTGAATGCAAGTTAGATTATTAAAGGTATCGGTTGTTTGCATTGGGTTTGATTGCTACAGGTACTGGTTGTCTGCAATGGGTTTGATTGCTACAGGTAGTATTTGTTTGTATAGGTTTGATTGCTACAGGTACTGGTTGTTTGTATAGGTTTGATTGCTACAGATACTAATTGTTTGCATCGCTTTGATTGCTACAGGTCCTGCTTGTGTATACAAGTTTGATTGCGAATAGTATTCCCATTCTTCTCACTTCTTAAGAATTCGTGTTTCACTGCAAATTCGTTAGCAGTGGAAATGGTAAGACATTTTTCACCAAAATATTTTTATGCAATAAACACATTGATAATGGCTACAAGTTATTCATTTTTGTCAACATTACTTTTCCAGATCAATCGGGAGCAGCGAACAATTTTTCAAATACTGCCGTGTTTTGAAGACCTCAACAAAGTTTCTCCGCTATTGCAAATGTAGATCACTCCTTAGCGACCCAGAGGATATTTCTGTTATGACAATTTCTTATTCTTTATGATTGCTAAAATGTTTAATTTGTTTTAATTAATTTATTGTTATAATATTTAATTAAACAATTATTTTAAATTGTGTAAGTTAATTTAAATTGTATTAGTTAATTTAGATTGTCTTATTTAATTTAAATAATTTCACTTAATTAAATAACTGATTTAAATGGTTTCATTTAAATAACTAAATAATTATTTTAATTTAATTATCAATTTTAATTGTTTCATTTAATGTAATCAAACAATTATTTTAAATTATCTTTTAATTTAATATTTAATTTGATTTGTTTAGATGAATTTAATGTTTCATTTAATTGTGTTAATTAGATTAGAGATATGATTAGATTTAAATTATATAATCATTAGATTATAATTAAACAACATTAGATAATATGTACATACATGTTATATGATAATGTGCTGACAATTTGTTGGAAAATAAAAACATTCAACACCTATGTATTTGGGGCATTGTGAACATTTGATTGGATGGAATTTTAAGTGTGGGGCATCATGAGCATTTAAGTTAGATTTCCTTGTAATAGCCTAGGTTACTCCATATCGGGTAGCGTTGCTCTAAATAGACTAATGGGCTTAATCAATATAGAGTAATAACAAATACATGTGGGCTCCTATACCTCACTCGGTTTAGAGTAATGGTTGGTCGATATAGAGTAAAAAGTTTACTCTATATTGTGTAGTTTAGATTGCCCGGCGTTACAACTAATCGTTTCGTGCGAAATAGAGTAGTCACTGGACATTTAGGAAATAGAGTAAATTTTAGCACTATATCGACTACTCAGTTCTAAGCGTGTACCTAAAAAAACTCTTGCAATATCCTGCAATTTTTGCTGTGGGAGACATGTTTTTCGTCTCCCACGATCACACAAGCCAAAGTAAATCGATTTCCTGGAACTTATGTTTGAGTAGGTTTCATTTGAATAGCACCTGAGACTCAAGAAGATATACCTAACTAAAGTCACTTATTGTTAGCGCTTATAAACGCTTGTGTTACGAAACACAAGCGTTTATCTTCATAACAATATTCTATTGTAAAGTTTACAACATAAAAAGTTTAACTAACCTCAAGTTTTGAGAACTTGTCAGCTTTGTAGCAAGCAGACTCCGCATTGATCAACTTTGTCAAAAGAAATTCTCGAAACTCTGGTCCGTCTGAGAAGATTGGTGGTGACGGAAGTGGAGGACCAAAAAATGGTACATCGTCTCTGGCTGTTACATTCACCTTGTATCTAAACGAACACAATAGAAAGAAACACAATTAACATCGCATTGTTTACACTTGTGATAATCTTATTACATAAATGTCTTATCATAATTATGCACTGTCAACTGCCAGCCATAAAAACATTCTATAGGTAGGGAAGCTACGGGAAACTTTGTAGCAAACGGTAAAGAGCTAAACGAAATATGTTTTTGTCTTTGTAGTAAAGCTGAATTCCCTAAGGAAGTTGTTGTCGACGACAGTGAAATAATCTTCATACAAAAGTAAGCAATTCACAAACTCAGACTCTACTATAGCCTGGTCTTGGCCTAGAAATTCATTTATTTAAGGTTTCAAGCAAAAGTCTAAGTAAATACGTTAAATGCTGGCCCAGTTTCAATGTCATGGTCGATTCGCATGAGAAATCACAAGAATCCCACAATGTCTGCACACCACAACTATTAAAGCCAAGACATAGACAATATTATTATATCCGCAGATTGTTACTTATCCTCTGCATCCTTCTTCCTCTCTGTTTTGTTGCTCTATAATAGAATTGTTCAAAGTTACAACGTCTCTGTGTCTGCTGTACTGCACTAAATGCGGTTCAATGCAAGGTAAAGTACACGAAAGACTTTGACATAGTATAATGGTCGTAATAATCTCCTTCAAGACATTATAATATACTCTAGAGACAATACAAATCTCAAGTCTTCTTTTGTAGTAGTCGCATTTTCCAAGATTTAACCTTGCTTGCTTCTTCTCTCATACAAATACATGTTAAACCCGTTTCCATTTATTATACTCTGAGATTCATTAGCAGCAGACTTCCACGTTCACTACTGCAACTTCAGAGACATTCGTAGCAGGAAACTGTGTCAACAAGACTAAACCAGGACCACAGACTCTGGGAATGACTGTGTGGTACGCTTGGACGCTTCCCTTATGTACCAAGAGAAATGACCCACAGCTATCTTTTATTTAATTTTATAGTACCCCTGCCCTGAACATCATTTATCTCTTTGTCAGAATTAATCCTGGAGCTTAGTGCGCATCGGGTATTACCATTAGTGGACACAATGAAAACTAAAGAAGTGTACGTTACACAACTGTAATGGCAGAGCTACTCCTTACACCATCATCATGCAAGATCATGGCAGAGAAAGCAACAGGAATAAAAACATCCGTCACGTTACTCCTAACAAAGCTAATAAACGAACGTTCCCAGACGTTATTGAGCGTTTCATTTCATTTTATTCCGTTTACGAGCCGTTTGTCCTTCGTCATCACATTCAAAGTGAAGCACTGACCTAACTTCTAGATGAAAGTCAGAGGAAATCTCTGCGAACAGTGTCATCATGAGCATGCATGTCCTACCTTCTTGCTTTCCGTTTAATGGATAAACATGTGAGTACTAGGACAACAGAATACACAAACTGCTACATGCATCGCACATCCCGTAACAGCAACTTCAGAGATATATCTCTGTACAAGAGTTGAAACTACAACTACAGTAACTTTGTGTATATAGTTTCTCCCAGTTCTGCACTTGTAAGGTTGTTCAAAAGCTCCTGAAATCGTCTACTCTAACACGTCTATACGGTAGAGAATGTAAATAAATAATAAAAGTTTACCTTGCTCATGACATGACTTGCCTTTGTGCAGCTTATATTTCTACCCTGCCCTACACAAACCTTCATGACATGACCTAATCTCATTTAGCGACTGAGCATCTGCTCACTGCGTAGATTTTCAACAACGATGCACAATGAAGTAGTGTATTATCCAGTAATGAAGTTATATCCATACAGTGGACTATGTATACTTATAGAAAAGAGTCTAGTTCAGATACTTCAAACCAAATACACGATGAGAGCATGTATAAATATACAGAGGAAGATAATCCCCGAGGATACATCTCGCTCACGAATCCCATAAAATAGGAATACACAAGCAATATTAAAATTTAGTTGCAAGCAACACTTTTCCTTGTCTATTCTTGTTTCTAGTATTCCATCCCCATACTCATGTCCTGTCACCGGAGTAAATGGAACATGCAGACCGTAAAAAAGACTCACTTTGATCAACCGTTTCATCATGGTACTTCCACCGACTACTAGTTCATCTTTTCCAATCGGTCTATAAACTGTATCCCTTGATAATTCATGTGCTATACATGAACAAGAATATATTCTGCATCTTTTCGTCAGCCAGACTTCCTTCACTCATATATTATGCGCAATATGTCAAACTTTTACTTTCCCATCTACTTCAAGCATCATTGCAAATGCATTTAGCATGTGTTTTACTGAAGAGTATACCTACTGCACAGGGGATTATAAAGAAAACTCGTAATATTCATGGAAGCATTAAGTACAATTGCTTCCAACGGAGTTTAGTATTCTGCATAAGCATTATATAAATACACACGTTATAGTTCTTCTGTTCTGTTTTGAGTACTACATATATGTTCATCCGCGCCAGTTTCATCAGTTTAATGGACGAGTTAAATATTTTCCAGTGTGGCTTTAGTTGTCTCCGTGTCGTGTTCATCTACTTTGCTTTTCCCCGTCGTACTACAGCTTGACACTTTTAGTTAAGAAAAGAAATAACATTCCGCTAAATGCAAGCTGACAGAAATCTAGAGAGAATGCGAATTCCAGACCAGTCCAAGTAAGTAGAGTGACTCGGGTATTTCGTTCAGAGTCCCGACCGAAAACACAAGGGCAGTGAACTCTTAAGCCAAGGGCATCATTGTACTACGCGTTATTCCACACACAGGAGGGATTCAAACGCTCATTTCGGCTAAATATTAGCAATATTATTATCAAGATCGTTTATTATTTGGCCTTTTGCGGTGCAATGGCTTTTGTGGTAGGCGTAAAGGTATCTTTAGTAGTATCTCCGAGAGATCCACACTCACTGTCTCATCTAAAGGTTGTTGTGTATCAGCAGTAATTGTTTTTACCACTATTTATCATGTCCATTAATATAGGTAATGCATTTCCCTTTATTAAACGCGGACAAAATATTATTACTAAAGACGAGCTGCGGATGCCTGCCTGACAGTCGATAAATTATATATGAAAGGAAGTCATTATCTTTATAATCTTTATTGCACTACACTATTAAAACCCACCATCGGGATGAATCATGCACCTACGACAAGAATCGATGTGTATACTTTTAAATTGTTTAATGGAGAAAGACACATAGACATAGTCGGCCGAAATCTTAAAATGGCTTTCAATTTCTCATGTGTTGACTTTTACTGACAGTTGACAATGAATAATTATATTAGGATGACATGGCATCATTCTCATCATTATGATTATGTACCAGGGAAAGGTTTAAGTACAGATAAAAGGAGGGAACTTACTTGGTATTAGGTCCATGAGGATCGATGACTTCCACAACGATGAACGCGTGTAGAAAATGCGACGCTATCATATCAGGTGAAAACGGAGTGTTGGCTTCTTGGAAGATCACAGCCACAATGTCATTCCCTAATTAATCGAATAAAATCTTCAATTTAGTACAATTATTACGAGAAAGCATGCTACATTAAAACATGGTTACACACAATAATTTTCCAGTTATAAACGGATTTCTTAACACACACTTGTAGTAGCGCTCTGAGATAATTTGAAACATAGCTTCATGTTTTAAACATCGAATGGAAGCATAAGAGGAAAACAATTTTCAAAGAAGCCAGCAAAAGCATCCATCAATCGAAATACAATTACGCATCTATCTACTACAGTTTTTAAGTTCACATTTTGTACTAAAAGGTATTCCCGGAAGACTTTGTGTCAAGACAAAAACTCCGCCGTGAAATGTGAAGTTGTTTGTTGTTTGCCTGAGAGAGTATAGTTACTTACTTTACTACTCCTCCTTTTACATAGACAATTTAGGATGTTTTGCTGCCACTGAAGAGTTAGCGGTAATGGTAATGCACTGGAAAGGTTCGGCTATCGATTTGTCTTGTTTTTGTACACCTTCGATGGTACTTAGGTATGAAAACGAAAGTTTAATGACACTTTAAGTCTTTTTACTCGTTCTATCTACATCTATGTACATAGGCATTCAATCCGCATGCCTCCTATCAAATTCTTTCTGAAGGTTTTTGTCCTTTCATTCAAAGAAAAGAAAATTGACGCGTTTGTATGAATTAAGCTAAGATTTTACCTTCATCTTTCAAGAAGCCTTAGTCTGAATTTCGTCACGTTTTACTACTACACACTTATGACAAACAAGATGAATAATTGGAAAACAAGTCAATAGTAAAGTTGAAAGGGAAACATGAATATCTATAAAATGTACCTATAAGATGTTTACGCGATTTCAAAGGAAACATCAAAAAACTACTGCTCACATTCCCATTCGGCGAAATAATTGAGTTGAGAAAAACTGAAGGTGTGAACGTGTACAACAGCAAAGAGCATCGTACGGAAAAGCACAATTCGTTTGATATCAAATTACATAGTTTTGTCTTCCACCAAATAATCATCACGTACTAGTATGTCTAACAATGAGTAAAACAGTAGTAGTACCTACTTAACAAGCTTACTACTGAACTGCTGTAAAAATCTCAACTCGATGAATGCTTGCTTGTAGTATTTGCATACACGTACCATTTTAATAATGAGCAAATGATTGCAAAACACAACCTTTGTTATTGTTGTTATCAAACAGATTGTTATCGTAAGAGTCATAATCAAAGCATCACATAACGATATTGCGTCTCCTTAGCTTTATTGTAGTTTAAAGGTAATAGTTAGTGAATAAAGTATACATGTGTGTGTTGAGATACCGTTTGAATATGTGCGTATACTGTACTTACCAATGTGCCTTTTTCTCTGCAATTGCTGAGGATCAGACTCCATGAAGGGTAGAAGTGTTGAGACGTGAAACATAATCTCTCGGTTTTGGAATACATAGTAGACTGACTCATCCCCCGTTTGGCCATGCATCGTGTCCAAGCCTCCACGGTATCTGCACAGGAAAAAACAACATCCAATCAAATTAGTGAAACACAAACAGGCTAATAAATAAGACTCCATAATACTGTAACTCTTACAACGTGTATACGGATGTTTACGACCTATTAGCTCCAAGTCTCTCTCGTATTATTATATTTTGACCACGGCCACACTAATTATAGTGAGATCGATACATATGTACAGTAGAGGTGCGCGCACATATAGACCATAATAATACTTTGCAATGTTTGTTTAGAGTAAGTACCCTATTTAAGATGTACATTATATTGATAGGGATAGTCAAGTCAAGGTTTCAAAAATTGATAATGGAAAAATTGTTATTATTTATAACAAATGTGATATATGACATAAATAGTACCTACCTACTTGTGTTTTGTGCAGTAATGTAGTGTGTAATGATAATAATATTTCCTATGTCAGAAGTTTAGATTTATACAGAGTATGTTCACATGAAATTTAATCTGTACCAGAAGCGAAGGTGAGCAATTAAGTAAAATCTCTGTCCATATCAATCTTTAAAACCAAAACTTCGTCAACAATCTAAAGATTACTTCTTAGAGAGTTCTTCCTAACCTATTTTACAGTTATAATGAATTTATTATATTCTGTGCAATTAAATGCAGTAAGTGATAGAACTTGGCAATAGACTATTTCTCATGATAATGTAGTTTATAAAATATTACAACTTACACAATACTTGTATATGCATGAACGACTATTTACTAAAATAAGAGTGTATTGCAATGAAAGGAACACCCATTAATGGCCAATTAGTGCTAATTATTATTCTGCAGTATACATAAATTTGCATATCAAACGAGAAGATCGGTATTTTTATATCATTCCATATGTAACACGGGTAAAAATGCAATTTGATGGAGCTTCCTTCCTGTTAATTAGCTATAGCTGTATGAATTCATTTCTCACAGTTCCTATTTGCCTACTTTTACTTACTTCACACCAGAACACGTAGTAGTAGCACAAACTACAAAAACAAACACAGGCACACGAACTCGATTTCATTGCATTGTTTTATTAATCGAGCTGAGATCTTTGCAGTTACAAAGTGTTTGTTATGGAGTGTAGGCTGAAAGCGTGTGTGTGGGCAGTAGATGTGAGAATCGTCGTCATAAATTGCGTTAACATGTCACACAACATATCAAACATGATCAAAGTGTGTTACGATGTTAAATAGAGTTATTCTCTGTGTTGCTTTTAGCATGAGAACATTATTGGCATTCTCATGCTTGAGCACACACATCTGCCTACATTACTATAATGTGTCTTTTACTGACACATTATGGGTGCATGACAGTACATATAGTTATGACGCACAATGCTCTAATCCTTGTACACGCTACAAGACAGTTCCTTGTAGCATGTGTGTGCTTTTGCCTGTCTCGAGTTCCGTTTCTTCTTATGACTGTGATAAGAAGTTTCGCCAGGAGATAAACAAAGAAACGACAGTCTCCATCATTGCATTGGTTGTTAGAAGAGAGATACTTTGAGATATGAAGGCATACGCCTTCACCTCTCTTAAATTGATTTGACATGTTTAGCCAATAAAAAAGAAAACTAGAGTGAAATTGACTCGGCTTGCCGCATTCGTCTTCCGTCTCCTACGGGAAAACTACTATACTTATTGCTGTTAGTATAAAAGTGTGCACAACAATGCTGTTTCGTCAACTATTTATATGGCAATTACTTGCAGAGATAAGTACAAACACAAATCCTAATTGCAGGAAAGACTGTTAAATGTAAAAGTGTTGTTACAGGCACGTGAAATGAATGTGTGTACTAATAACATGGAACAATAACCATTTATAAGTACCTATTGACAAGTTCTGTGAAGTAAATTGAATGAGTGATGAGATTTCAAAGGAGAAAACAGAAAAACATCAAAGCAAATTAAAAGTAATGGATAGTCCCAGGGTTTTTATTTGTTTTTATTCAGTTCTTGCAATCCTGCTCCAGTTTCCCTCACACAGAAATGGGGGCAAAAAAGTAAATTTTGTTCAAAACAAAGAAATCAGGTTACACATTCATCTCCTACGTAGTAGTAAGGTATGTCTATGCCGTGGGTCTGTACCGTTTTCCGCTTGGTCATGTTGACTCAGTGTTTTATGTTCCATTGCATTGCAATACCTTTGAACACCTAAAGGGTAACAAAAGCTATGTGAATATATAGATATAGATGATTCTTGGGTTGTGAAACTCTCCAGGAATATAAGATTGGGGCATATATCAGTATCAATGCATAGTTCATATTGATATCATAAGTAAATGTACGTGTTCAAAAGAATTCAATTTCGAATGTAGTAGGCAAAGATTCTATACACAAAGTGGATACTACCATTCCTACAGAATATCAAAAAAGTACTTCCGAAACACGCAAAAGCCTCACTTTAAGCATTCCAGTCAAGTTGAATGAGTGAGGGGAATCAAGTATATTCTATTTAGTACACAAAGCTGACGTGACATCCTTTTCGTGATATATAGTATCATATACAACTGCGGTAGCATTTATAGGATTTAATATGAGTACAGGCCTATGCCTATGCCTACCAACCTATTTACATTATGTCAGGAACACAAAGAAGACGTACACGGATACTAAAAGGAAGCATCAAGTTATTGAGGCACTAAATTGAATTGAAAATCAGAAAATATTCCTGGAGAAACATATAAAACTGCAAAATTTCTATGGCAGACGGACAGACACCCTATGGGGACGACAGCCTACTTATTCGAAGACACTCAGTGGGCTGCCACATCGAAAAAGTAAACAAATTCCCAGAATTTTCATTTCTGCAACGTGAATAAACACCAGCGCTACTATTTATTAAACATCTTGAGAATTTCAACAAACTTCTTGAGCAATTCTCTTGGGCGTAGTGTGTGCAGACAAAAGTAATGCAATAGTATGAAAATGTAATGCAATGTGGGTAGAAAAAAACATGAGATAATGTGACAGGAGATTCAATGTAGTAACA
This sequence comes from Pogonognathellus flavescens, assembly GCA_019776165.1. Taxonomy (NCBI): domain Eukaryota; kingdom Metazoa; phylum Arthropoda; class Collembola; order Entomobryomorpha; family Tomoceridae; genus Pogonognathellus; species Pogonognathellus flavescens. The sequence continues at coordinate 94,233 of JABASD010000064.1, read as the reverse complement.
GTAATACGAACTCCCATAATGACGTAAAGCCAAAGGAAACAAATAATGCAATAAAGAACAAGGAAATCAAAGTAAGAAAAAGAGAGAGAGAGGGACCTTATTTGTTTTATGTGTTAAAGGACAAGGAACCCCTGCCGCTAAGTAAATGTTTGCATACACGGCACGGGCGATCGTCTTTTATGTTTAAGCGGACACAAGAGAAGACCAGAGATTGAGATGGGACCGTGTAAAACAAGCACCCACTTACTTACGCACCGTTACTAGAACGTAGGACGGTCACTGAACTTAGAATTATACTTGGGGTGTTTTACTATTTGTTTAAGCTAAAATGTTCATCGCATTCTTCAGGAAAAACACTTTCTCCCCGGACATGCCGGACATGAGACTATGTACACCATTCGAAATACAATATTATGTTGACGCATAGGTATGCAGTTACGTGCAAATGAAAAATACACAATGAAAAGGAAAACTTACCCTTTATGACCCGTGATAGGAATCCGATCACCAAGAATTTCTAAGAAAGTGTCCAGAGACTCAGACTGTCGGTTACTAAACAATTCCTCTTCAGTAGTTTGTCCTTCCTTCTGAAGAACGACTCCGAATTTGTACGTTGACACGAGAACGTGCTCGTCGTAAGCGACTATGAGATCGGAAGCTCTGGGACAGACCACCGGGCTGAATTTGTCTGTCGTCACGTCTTCATTCAGCAACTGTAACACCCAAGGGAAATAAACATGTCAAACTTCATTACATATATGCACAGTACACTTCCATACGTAAATCATAATACTAAATCTATATCAAAACGAGTATGATTCTTCTTAATATTATCCAATGTATCATCCACTACTAGAAACTATATACAAACGGATTGCACAACAAAACATGCACACACATTCAGACATTCTCATGTAAAAAAACTCTATGTACATAAAGCAAGATTGTCAACATGGTTGAGATGATATGTGCATGACACAATAATACAATCAAATCAATTTAATACCTCCTTGTACGCGATAAAAAACGTGCCGTACGATTCTCTATTTATTTTAGCGTCACATTGCACAGCAAGTGCCAACGCTTCCACTTTCTCATACAAAGTATTTATTACGCGTATTTTCGCGAAACTAGACCAGACAAGATTCACACTTCACTTCACTACTACACTAATACAAAGTGCACATGCATCCTTCTATTTTTAGAACTGTGATCTCCTTTCGTAGAAGAAGAAATGTAATATATTATTACCGAAGTTACATAACGTACATAGACACTAGACATGCAATGGGTTCTTTTTTAAACTAACTAACTTGTAAGTGTCCATCGATCTATACAGATACAGCACGTACGAATGACGTGCTCTTATTGTCATATGGCCATAAAACACCCAATAGTAACTATATAAGACAAAAAAAAACTTGCTGTAGGTATTGTATAGTAATGTAAAGCAATAAAACATGACGCGAGGAGTCTATCCAAGATGCCATAAGCTATTATGCCTCTGCGGGATATCTTCCACTATAAAATCTTGAGAAATCTCTATTAATTTTGTACACAGAAACAGAACATACACGGGATATAGTATTACACATTGAATAGCATATTGATAGTCTGAGAGTAATCATAATCAATCATTACTATTGCCAATTGCACTATCCTACTTGCTTTAAGTATTATGTGCTAATAACAATAATCTCTTCCTATACAGAGCGAATAATTTGGAGCTTCTTGCAGCAGTAGTATAGGTACAATATATATCGTGATATATTCATCATACTGTTTGGTTTATATTGTTAGAGAGATGAAAGTAAAAAGTGATGTGAATATGATGATGATAATACATTTTAATTTTAATTGTTTACATGTTTCTTTTATGTTCTATCAAATCACGTTGCGTTGTAACGTGCAGACACACTTTGTCTGCAACGTTAATAGAAACTACCTACCCTTAATATAATATACCTACGTTCTCTATACATACCTATAGACTTAGTATTTGGAAAATCAAGACAAGACAAGGTTTAACCTAATAATCTTTATCATCATTACTTTGCTAAAAATATCTCTTCATTTTCTATGCAGTGTACCTACACGACGCAATGCATGTGAATTTCTTAATAATAACTCATTTTGTTTGATAAGTGATATATAGGTACAATAGGTAGGTAGATTCATTTCTTTAGTGTTGTTAGTTTGTTCAGTGTTTATAATATTATAAATAGTATTGTACTTCTTATGTGTAATGAATCCTCACAGAGCACAGATTTTATCTGCTCTAATAATAGAACGGAGTAAGGAAAGGTAGGCGTATATAGATCTCAGATAAAGTTGCATGTTTTGTTTGTATCAGTTTTGTTTTCTATATTTAACCGTGCTCGCACGTCAGTTGTGAGTAAAGACGTTTGTTTTTAAGCTCATCTGCAGTAAGTTATATGTAGTTGCAGTAAAGCGTGTCTATATATAACACAATTATGGCCCAACTTCTGATTTTTACTGCAAAAAGAATCTTACATTCTATTTTTAGAATTATTGATGGTTATTATTATCTTCGTAACATGTAATAACATTTGTAATAATAATATTGTAATTGTATATGTGATAATACAGATGCTACATAACGTAATCTCAGTTTCAGTTTACTACTGACATACATCAAGCATATCTCATCAACATAAAGCATCTAGATTTTTATTAGCTCCTCTGTTGTTTTTCATTAAATCATTACAGATCATCTAACAGGTAATTGCATTGAAAATACACTACCACGCATAAAATGATACATATGAGAATCCCTCTGGTTGAATTATGTGTTCTGATTACTACAAGAGAGAAAGTAGCAAGAATGACTATAGTGTAATATACTAAAGAGCTTCGTCTAATTGTAAAGTGAAATGGAATAAAACAGCGCGATTCATTTTCAGAAAGCATCTGAAAGAGACCAAGTGAGGAATACAGGAATAACAACGATAAGGATAAGACAAATGATGCGCGATGACTTATCTTCATTATTACACTACACTACTAAACTACGTTTATCTAACTGCAGAGATTGTAAATTTTTATATTGTTCTGTCAAAGACTGGGTTGGATATATGGGAAAAGAAAATTACATTTGCCTGCTACACTGACCTCATTTACAACAGAAAGCATGCATTAGCAGCAATAAATAACTTTAATTGCCTTAATTCGATGGGAAGAGCTCATATTTCAAAAATCAAACGTAATTTTGTTAAAGGGAAGGCCTCGGGTAGCCTGTATTCATGGCAGAGTGTGGTGACACGCGTATACAACTATAATAGGCAGGTGGCTCACAAAATTGCTTGTAAATCTACAGCCTATACCACACAGATACCTTATTCTGATCATCAGAAATGCGAAGCTGTACTATATGTATAGTGTAAACTGGGTAAATGTATTTTGTAGCTTTGTAACAGAGGAAAGTGGCAGAGCATCCTGTGCAGAGTAAAATATTGTAATACCTTTTGCCTGTTCTATACACAGAAAGTTTCTATTATGTATTTTATGCCTAGCGTCAACGTATGTAGTGCACGCACTTACGATTTCCCTGCCGTTAATGTTGAAAGGCCGTTGGACTTTTGAGATTACTTAACTGCGGGTCTCTTCTTCGGTACATGTAATCGTCCAGTCTACTTGGACCGCATCCAATACAATAATATCCTCATATCTTGCAAGTGTACCTTCCATTCTATACCATCCACGCGCAAAAAATATTTTATTGTTGCTTTACGTTACGTCACTTATGGGTACTCTACGGCAAGCCGTTCATCGCATCGCAGATAAGAAAACTATCTCAAATGAAATCTTAAGTGTTCTTTTTCCGTCTACCGAGAAAAAAGTATACAAGAAGTACGTGTATACTATTCTGAAGAATTCATCGTCCTCGCGACTTTCAACCCATCATAGTGTATATTGCATATAGGGTCATCTGAAATATTATGGAATATAGGAAATAAATGTTACCTCGAGCTACGACTCACTATATGTATCCTGCTATTACTGCTTGTGCGAGTAGGTACTACATTTCCAAGATCATAAATAATTTCTTAGTGTACTTATGAGTCATAACAATGCAATATGTACTTCTGTACAGCCTATGCACTATATTTATCTAGTAGAACGGAAAATGGTGATACAAGTATCACGAATACTTTATCCTATATAAGTATTCATACATAATGTCGGCGCGTGTAACCTTACTGTAAGGTAAGATATACGTCATACTAGTCGTAACAGAAAAAATACAAATGGCCCATCCAAAAAATTGCGAAAAGGAGATCCTATCCGACCTTCTTACTTTTTCAAACTTCCAATCTATACCTAGCGAGTCTCAGAATTGAAGGCAAAGAATTCCCCTCAAATATAGAGTGTGAACAATTTCTCAAGTTTTATTCGCAATAAAAACATTAGCAAACTTTCTACATCATATTTTAATGTGGCTTTTTTGTACAAAAATCTAGTCTAGGTTAGGCACGTGAGGTTAAGATTTATCCTTCAGAATAATTCGGTTAGTACATAAATTAATTCAAAATTAAGTTAAGTTTCTGATGCTCGTCTGTATAGCTAAATTACATGAAAACTCTTTTTACGGAACGTGTACTACAGTTTGAATTTACTAAACTGTAAGTTACACAGACATTACTTCAGAGATTCATAACTGCTCTAGAAAAATACAAACGAGCTACACTGCACAACTGTTATCTTTCTGTTTCGTACTTTATTAGATTTACTCACTCAGTCCTTCTAGGCTGAATTCATGCCAGAAAATGTGAATGTTCATCTCATCTCACGCATGCATGTTCACATAATACACGACACAACACATATTACGCTGCTTTCCAGATTCTTCGAAAAAATTATATATAGCTCTCGTCACAATGATTTACTGGTTTCACCGTTTCTATAGTATGCTTCGAATATAGTTAACCACACTATCACTTTAGTTACGATCCTCATTTATAAGAGAAATGAAAGCTTATACAGTTCCTTGTACTGCCTGTGCATTCCCCTAGAAAAATGATGTACTTACGTTCATGAAGATCTTGTTTGCATGTTTAAAATCAGAATGTTCATGTCAATTCACATGGCAAACGCAAGAAATGTCTAAAATAAGTGATGGATCTTTAGTTGAGTGCTGTACACATGCAATTAGCTGAACTACCTATTTTATCAACTTTTTGTTTTATTGCCAGCAAGAAATAGAAAAAGAGAATTGTAAATCACGAAGAAGATTTGATCTGATCTGACTTGTCAGTTGAGCTCTATACTTCCATTATTCTGTCATAAACTCTCAAATCAACGTAAGTACAGCGTACATTTTTAGTTGGGGCACCTGCTGCTTGAAATCATATACCTTGCTTTGAATCCCGTAGATATCTGTACAAAGTACAAGCATAGTGCATACATAAAATGGAAGTGCTTGAGGTCAGAAACAGTTACTTATCAAATAGCGGCGCTTCATTGAAGATGAAAGTACCACTAACTAAGAAATGCTTTACAACAGCTTTAATATCATTACTACATTATCGACTTGTGTATACGCTTGGCTGCACCAATCCAAAAGAACTGTGCATTATTTATCGAAGTCTTGATTAGATTAGTTGAATTGAATGGATTCGGTTAGAGCATTTGTATTTACTCCGGCCTTCTACATCCCACACCAAACATCAAATACACACACAACTCAACTCTCGTTTTGTTCTCCTGTCCTACTCAGGGAATAAAAACTTAAGGTTTGACTTGTGCGTTGCATTTGTGTGTTGCTGGAAGCAATACTGCACTTCACTCACTTTTTCTCCTTTATTCGTTTAGCTTACATCACCTCACGCACTGTAATTCTCAAAGCAGTCCACAGATATAGTCCAGATAATACCAGCTTAACTTTTGATGTAATGCAGGGAGAGAGCAGTAAGAGTTGAAAGAAATGAAAGAGAGATATCTATAAGAAGCGTTTCTCAAAGCGTACACAAATCTACTCTTACTTATAGGTGGAATAAGTTCTTTGGAGTTCAGAGATTTCAGAGTTTAAATAAACAAGCCTTTAAATATTATCTGAAGAGCTTTTCCAGTCAGTAAAGAAAAGACGGTGGTGTTTGTTCACATAGGTAAAAGTAAATCTGGACTTGCAACAAGGTATGATGCAGTCAGAGGAACGTGTACTCGTGTACAACACGGATCCGCCTACAGTAAAACATATAGTAGTGGCATAATACTTATTAAGATGAATATTCTCAGTCTTCAGAGAGTCCAGACACATCGTGAACAAAAGTCTAGCTTCAAACAAATCTTTTCTAGTAGTAAGTTCTTGTACGTAATATTTTGTTAGTGCATTAAATTCACTGTGGATATAAATATTACGTTGGAAGACATCCCTCTCTATTATTAAAATCCTATGAAAAGTCCCAGTACAACCTTTTACCCAAATTGAACTCTGTTATTTACAATTGGAGGGTATTTAAACTGTTATGTATCTTCTGTAACTCCTACAAATAATACAATAATTCAACGGACTCTTTTGATTATTATTAGTTCTCTGTATACAGTAATAGCTTTAAGTCTGATGTGTAATAGGGCCCTAACATGGAAAGGCTTATATAATAGAAATATAACTACGCATAAATCGTATGCTTAAAAGATGCCTAATATGAAAGTTGTGCATTCAACCAAATGTGTAGTGTGTAACATTGTGTAACCTATAACCGCAACCGGGGAGAAACTGAAAGCAGCTTAAAGTAATTTAATATAACACAACGGAGTCCCTATATTTCCATTGCATTGCTCTATTCGCTGGAGGCAAAGAAATGTTTTCAGTGTCTAAATGTCTAAAAGTGAGTTTCATACTTAAGGCATAATACTAGCCCCAGTAGTAGTAGTAAAAGAAAGGTAGGAGAATCTTTCCCATAGATCATGAGATGGAGGCGGATCGGACGTTGACTGGACTCTCTCCCCTTTTACTCTTAATGTTACGTGCTCTCATTTCAATTCAATCCAAATTGAACCTTTGACCAAAATGAAAATTAGGTTCATACGACTGAACCTATATATACAACCTACGCACATTCTTTTTGTATAAAATTTTTAGCATCGTGCCCTGATTCTATTACAGTGGAATCAATCCCGCATTTATTTAAAGGATAATAGATGAGCTATTTTTAGCTGGCGAAGTGACAAAAGAAATCCTAATACATACAGATACTTTTGTAAATGTAAACCAAAGTGTCTCTTGTGCATACCAAATACTTTTGCCTATAGGATTAAGAATTGGATTTCATAAAGAAGAAAATGCAAAAGAACAAGAATCGGGTATCTCCGAGCTAAAGACAGATCGAAGCCACAGTAGTATATTAGTAGTGTATGTATAATACATCATGGTAAATTGTAATATTATTCGAAGACAGAACCTTTGCTTTGTTTGTGAAGTAAAAGCAACCCATCATTAAACTGGAGTGTATTAGCGTTATAGCTAGACTTGCAGCTAGCTCGACGCATTGTATACTTCCATATCACCATTTACCATTATTCTTTACCACAAGACAGCTAAAATGTGATGTGCGACTCATAGCCAGAGAGTTGAGTGAGAAGAATAGAAGTAGAATTTAAGACTCTCTATTTCTTAGAGTCTCGTCTGTACCACAGTCTAGTCTTCATTTCATTTCAATGCATCTCTTTTCAGGCTCAATCAGAATAGATGAAGGACGGACTAAAAAGGACTCGGCTCGACTTCATTTCACTTGACTCGACTTGACTAGTATTCTACTACACCACTCTCTGCTATAAGTCAGTCAGAATAAAAGAGGCTGGGAATAGTCAGAAACGAAGGAGAATGATCTTTACTAGAAAACTGAAAGAAAAAATTCGGAGCCCTACCATTACTTTCCTATTACTACAATATATAACCACAAGTGTACGCGAGGAAGAAATAATAAGGCTACACAAACACAACGTAAACATCTTCTAATAACATTATACGATACAGATACAGCCGCACATTACATCACATTACATTCAAACATTACCAACATTATATTAAATTACAGGACAGCCCATTATCCCACCACACCACAACAACTCGTCTCCACTCTTCTTCTTCTGTCGTGTCTCTTTTGACTGGCCTTTTCTCTTGTCTTTTCTCAGTCTTGGGATTGACTGGAAGTAAAACAGAAACTATTCTTACGCAGTTCATTCCTGTATTTTTATTAACTACGAGAAGCCTTTCAGCGTCAAATTTTTTCTCCATAATTCATCCAAAAGGCTTCCTTTCCCTGCCTCTTTTTTCAGTTTACTAAACTCAAGTACAGTACAGAAACGTTCAGACGCATTCCAAAGGTCAGGATTCAATCCATTTAAATTCACCTGAGGAGGAAACACTACGTTGAAGCTATTAGATGCTGCAACACAGAGTTACTTATGATATGATGATCCTGCATACTAGATTACTAGTTGAAGAATACTTTAGTTCTTCTACTATGTGAAGTTACATAAAAGGATCATCTTTAAACTTGTAGTAGTATTTATAGAAAGATACAATCTAAAGAACACTTGAGCTTTAGTTACACACAATAAATACAATGCCTGTGTTAAATCTGTAAGGAACACGGCTATTATTAAACCATTAGTTGTGCCATGTTATTATTACGATTACATTAGGACACCCATAGGTCACTGTCTGTAATTGACTCAAAAGCTCGAACAGAAAGGTGCGTGAGATGGATGAGAGATGATAAATTTCTATTTTAATGTTATTATGCAAATCAAACTATAGGTAGGTACTTACTATCATTATACAAAGACTACCAAAATTCTACAGAGTGTGACCTTGTAATAAATTTATGCTCTAAGAACAAACTGATGATCCAACTGACTCAGCCAACTAATTTCTTTTATGGATATCTAATCGCTCTTGGAAATACAATGCTACAACATTATAAATACACTACAGAGCTAAAACACAGGCAGAAAATGAATCTCGGAATAAGTATGGCCCATACAGAACTGAATCTAAAACGTAGAGTACATCTTTTAATTCGACAAACAAATCTGTTGGTTCTTATACAGCACTTCATTTCCTTATAATTACCATTTCTCACCATTAAATTCTCTCTTGAGTTTCACGGAGCAATCGTGCAGTGCGAGGTGTATTGTAATCATCATGCGTACAGATAACGCATTGAGCCTGCGATTAAATTTCCTCTGGTAATTCTCGAGCGAGGAGAGTAATTATGGTAATCTGCTGGAGGCCAAGTGCCAAGAGAAAGAAGATTGAGAGTTTCAGTTTTTCCTTACGGAGCAACACAGACAGTGCAGGAGGTAAGGAAGAATATTACTTACTTATTTATAATAATATAATCTTAATCTTTAATGTACAATGTTCCATTGTGTAGTAGATGCAAGAAAGAGTTGAGTGCAGCTTGTACTCATTGAGTGTACCTTTCAACAGACACAACTCAAATTCAAGTGCAGTTAGTTACTAGTGCAGTGGGTTGATTTTTTTAAGTCTTTAGATTAGTAATGTTGTTGTTGTGGTACATGTAGACATAGAATACAATTAGAAAGATATCCTGTCTCAAAACTGTTGTACATAGATATCTACACACAAAAACAAAATGAAACCAACTAAGCCAGTTAAAACGTACTGTATACAGCTACAAGCTACAAACTGAATTTGTATAGTAAATCTGTTGTAGTAACATGTATCGTATCACTAATGAATATTCCTTGGATTCAACTCATAATTCATAAGCGGGTGGATGGATGCTGTGGCTGTTCCAGGAGAAGTTGTAGATTACCGAGATCTTGAAACAGGTGCACTCAATTGTGTTTCATACGACTCTCAGAATTACTACAACTAAACTTGAGATTACATATGATGTGTATGCGTAAATTTTCGTTGTATACGATAATTTAGCTGAAAATGGTACTTAGAACACATACGCAGAGTATACAGATGATACTATCTACTTTCTACGATTGCATAGACAATTTTAAAGATAGGGTATCCAGTACGAGTACTACTTATCTGTACTACACACTACTAATATTCTGTGAGATGCGATCTGTGTAATATGCGTGGTGCGTACGTAGAAATATATTAGAATGTAATAGTAATGATCAGTCCGGTTCATGGAACTTCAAACAGTCGTTGATTAGCATAAGGATAGATATAAGCACTAGACTGAATGGAGAACACGAGGAAGATGTGTATAAAATAAGAAAAAACATGTTGGGCCAAGAAGAAGCATTGAATAGATTGCCGACTACATCACATCACATTACATAACATTACCACAAGACTAAATAATAATAACAATCCTGATGAGATGTAAACTGAATGAAATGAAAGCAAAAAAGACCTACCTGACTTGGCTTTACATGACTTGGCTTTATACAAGTATTCCTAAATGTCTGACTGATATAGAAGTATTAGTATCTAGAAGTATATATGTTTCAACACTAGAAATCTCGACATAAAATGTATGTCTGGTATATACAAGTATGAAAGTGGCATTTTTAAGTTCTAGACACTCGTCTGGGTGCATTCATGTTGGTGCGGGACAAGGATGATGGGATACGGGAGTCAGGTAAGACATGAGTAACAACAAACCAAAACAAAACCATCATTACTTTTCTTCTATGCAATGAAAGCACAACCGGTAATTAAAAAATTCGAAATAAAAGGTTCCCTTCGATATCTCAACTGGTCTTTGGGAAGTTTACACGTGGATGAGGTATTTAGCTAAGCTAACTAACTCATTACACGCTATAAAGTGGTGAATATAAATGAACTTCGTTTTTTAAAGATTTATATCGACTGTAACTACCGAGCTGGTTACGAGTTACAGGAATTATAATAAAATTTCCGTAATAGCAGTTCTGATTAATCTGATAATGTCGTTTCACACGTGGAATTACAGTCCTAGAATTGCAAACGTTATGAATATTCTCAGGAAAAAGGAATTTTATGAAATGCACACCATGTCTGCGAAGACCCAGGCTACGTTTCATACTTACTATTGTGCAAGTATCTACAGAAATATTATTTAAATACATGGTACCCACGCAGAATGTTCACTTCATCTTTAATCAAACATGACGATTTCGATCAGGGATCTAGATACTTTGATTCAAAAAATTTAAATTCTGACAACAGCAAAATGATAGTAGTCTTCCTAGAAAATCAACTTTTGTGTGAAAATGTGCGAGCCTGGTCAATTACAGAAATAATTTTTATTCTGAAGACCAGCAGGCTTCCATTTTCAAAAAACCTTAATAAGCACAAGCAGTATCGTTTTGACGGTTGAATAGTACGAAGCATGTTGATATACTATTTATGCGTGTGTGTCACGGTAGAATTTAAGCTGGAGTGTTGATGTGTGATTCACCAAGCGATAATAGTATCGTATTAAATACGCACCTATACGATTTTGATATAGAAATCGTACTGTTTAAAGCGATATCGTGCATGAAATAGGATTTCATCGCTACCGTGACCTGTGAACTGTTCATTATCTTCAAAATTCGTTGATACAGAATAATCTATATTTTACAATGCTGATGCATGTGAGCCGGTCTTTAAATGTGTTGAAATATACACCGAAGAAAGCTGGGACGGGTGGTGGACGCATGAAGACCGCTATATAATACAGAGATACACAGAGAGAGTTGAAAGGTCGCTCTTTCTCCTGAAGTAATTGATGGAATTAAAAGGACAGGTGGATGCCTTTTAGACGGACCCTTAGGAAACGCAGAGACGCCGACTTGATTTGTATTTGCGCCTAAATTTACCTGGTTACTTGGTTAAGCCCATCATGTTTTGTTCTCATCCTGGGTGGCATTCTCACTCACTCAAACACTAACAACAACATACAATACACACAATGCGATGTTGAAATTTTCTGGCCCTTCATAACAAGCACTTTAGTAAATCGTACTATAAATATATTTCTAGCTTTGATTCTGTTATATATGCAGTTAGTATGTCTGAATAGGTATATAACCTAAATACATACATAAACTATAATAATAGGACCTTCGAATCTTAAACCTGTGATCTCTTAAAGGTATATTAAACCATGGAGGCTACTCAAGGTGAAATTCGAATTGGGATCAGGATCACATCAAGATCTGTTCATTTCTTATAGCCTTATCTGTAATCAATGTTTGTACACACTGAACTACTTGATACTATTAGTCGCTTTCATCTTCTTCAGCTTAATTTAAACTTTGAGCTGTGCCCCGCATTCAGATTAGAAGAGTGAATGTACTTCAATATATCCGAGCAGCTTTTGAGCTGTGGCATTACAAAGTTTGTTTTCGAGTCAACGAAATTTAATCGGCTCACTCAGTAATCTGTCTCTGTTGATTTCCCTGTGAGAATTTGTGTTAAGCTCATTAAGCGATGAACTAAACTCATTCATCCTTCATTCGCTTAAACTTGTACTAAGCGTGTCATATTCGTCCTAGATTCTTGAACAATAATCTCACGTTGAGTGTAGCGTGTTATATGCCACTCACAGATGAACCTATCAAAAGAAAACACTTACAAAACCGCAGACATTAGCTTAATTAGCGAATCACAATCAGTATTCAAGAATTCTCTAAGTTTTTCATAGTTAGAAAATGCAACTAACGATCTTTTTATTAACCCATCCCTTTCTTTTGCTAAATTTGTGCGTACGTAAACGGTAAACTTGCAAAACCAAAAGTTACTTGGGAAAATCCCAACTGTACATTTGCGTGTCAGATACTACGTGTTACAAATAATTTATTGGGTAGATCTCCATTTTACAAATGAGCAATTTGACTATTCGTAATTTGCTGAAGGCATTTAATGGTCCAAAACCTTTTTGCTGCACTACAATTACTACTACCTGCTTCTGATTCTGATGACAACATTAAAACCAAACGTATCCAAATGAAAACGAGTAGAAATCGAGTAATTTCGTTAGGAACTTTTATAAAATCATATAATAATCCAAAACGTGGTAATTTAATAGGGATGAAGATTACATTGTGCACGCATTAAATTTTTCTCGCGAAAAAAATGCACAACTCATTCTTGCTTTTATGAGACGTACCTAAGTGGGCATGGCATAATATAAAAGAATTTCTTCTTTGATAATAAATCCAGCTTAATGTACACGTAACACATGAAAAGTGAATATTATGTTAAAGCTGTCATGTCATCCTTTTCAGTCATAACTTCGTTTGACACGGATATTTAAGATGTGGAAGGAAAATAAAAATTGTAGAAGTTTTGCAGACTTCACATGTAATGCAACGTGCAACGAATGTGACAAGCCATCACGAAAGACAGATTGGTAGAACTGCTGCTACTAAGCAGATATACAAGGAATGCATTCACTGTGTAAGTCCACGTAGGTAGCAGCATACTTTTCTATAAAAACCGTAACTAATCGGCAGAATAATTTATAGGAAGGAAAAATCCAAAGTTACACATTAACTTACATAAAAGATTTTCTTTTCAACTATTCCTATTATTATTTTTATTATGTCTTGTTCATCGCAACGCACTGTCTGATCCACAAAGACATGACATCACACAAAGTGCATACACTTCACATACAGTCTACCAATGAACAAGTATTTTATTATCATACCTACACCTACAGCAATATATTACGGCCAATTTGACCAACCGTACATAATATAAAAATTACACGCTTGATTCTGTATACAGGTAACAGCTTAAGTATTTATATAATTTATATAAGTATAACATTTCTAAGAGTAATAGCTCCGGAAACACGGCATGATTTTTACTTAGAAAACATCTTGCTCAAAGCCACCACATTTTACATTGTAAACATCTTTCTCATTCAAGGAATGGAAACCCAAGTACAAAAATTATTAAAAGTGATGCAAGAAAATAAATTGCATTACATTTTGCTCAAAGGTTAAATTACTATTAACACATAAACTTGTTTTTTTCATTCGGAGAAAATTACAATAAAAAAATTTTGCATTGAAAATTTAATTCCACGCCCCTTCCGGTAGACTTACCCCACCGAAACAATTAAGGACAAAAAATTGCACAACTTTTCAACTTGATTAGTTTAAATTGTCAAGCAAGGGGAGCAGAAACGAATTAAATTTCACACGAGTTGTACTTTGCTTGCTTCAGGTCAATCTAACATAATATAATTTCTTTTCTTCCTTTGTTTACTCAACACCAGGTACTTTGCTAACTGATCAAGCTGCTCGCTCAGTCCATTTAAAGTCAAAATTGCCTAACGAGCCAAATATGCAGGCGCATCATTAAATCTCGTCCGGAACAATGGCTGCTACAAACTAAAAACACTCAAGTGCTGCTTCTTACTAACTAAAGCCGCTTGATTTAGATAGTCTTTCGTTAACTGCTTCATTTTCTCATATTTTGCTATATTTTTGCTCTTGACGTTAATTACTAATTAGCTCGTGCCTCTGCCTCCCTTCTCTCTACATTCTTTACCAGTCACTCCTTGCATTCTAACAAGTTAGTTTCTTTTCAGACGCTTTCAAGTGCGCTTATTTACACTCACTCTTTAGATATACAATACGTAGGTTGAAGTTGGGTAGTAAACCTTAAGTATATAAAATGCGTATGAAAGTATACAATAAAAATATACAATTGTAGGCTGGAATACAATACGAATAAGTTAGAATTGCGTTACACACGGCCAGTGTTCACCCTGTCGAATTTTTGTAACAAAAAACGGTGAGGAGACGACAGAAGAGCTAAGAACTCCGAACAGGACACATATCTGCCTTTGGTAATAATAGGGCTGCGTGTAGAAAAGTCAGTTGAGATTTCCCATGACTAAAAGTAGAGTGGTTATGTTGTCGCCGGGTTCTTGTTCCTTAGTGGGTATATAATGCAATGCATATCATGTGCTTTTGGTTTGTAGGACTATTACAGATATGTATCCTATCCAAATCAGTATTTCTTCTTATTAAACAGAATCGGACAATAAAAACTATAACTTCAAAGGGGAAGGGTTTCAACTTGAATTCCCACAGCCAAAGGAATGTGTTCCCACAGGAGCTATAATTTCGAATTTTTATGTCTTGCATCTCCACCCGTTTATTCTTCTTCTGTTGCAGGTAGTCTCGGCTGTCTTATTGGACAAATTTTCAAAGCAAACAACATCACTCAGTCAGCAAACAGTCGAGCAGGAAAAATGCATTTTATTTTAGCCTGTGTGTTCGCATTGTACAGAATAAGTGCGTAGTTACTTGCAGAGACTCTAATGGCACCGTGAGACTCTGTGAGAGACAATGAAAAATTGCACGTTTAACGAGAAAACACTGGAAGTCCTGCTGGACTTTTGTGGTTACTTTTGGTTTTCATTTCACTCCACGTCTATTATAGTACACGTATTTTTTACATCTTGTTAACCATTTTCATCCTACACACGAATAGACTGTCTTCGATGTTATGTTCAAACTAAAGCAACTTCAATTGAGAACAATGGCATCTGAAATCTCGGTGTGTAGGAGTTTGTAGGAGTTGAGCGAAGTTTCTATGCAGTCGTTGAAAAGTCAGTGTACCTCAATTGTTCCAAAATCAAAGGAGGACAATGGGATTCTAATAAAAGAGCCTCGGTTAAAATCCCACCTTACGTGCTTTAGCTTTGCATTGTTTTTGCACATGCAGTATTTCACTATTTCCCTATGAACATTGCTCTTTCACGGTGATTAACCCTATTAATTGTCTTTCGTCGCCAGCCTAAAACCCTCTCTGTTCTCACATTTTGCATTACTTACACGATTAATTGATTTTCTTAAGAGTCCATGCAGCTTATAGTTGACTGACATGAATTATACTGCTAATGATAGTTTATTACGTGTATGGTCCAAAAGAGTAAGGTTGATTAACCCAGTTAGAACAGTACGCATAATAAACTGCACTACTAGTAAACTTGCACATGGGATGGGACAACATGCAATCCCTGATTAATGGCTTTAGTGCTGTTCACGTACACATCAATATCCAGGAATTTGCAGAAAGGTTTAACTAACGGTTGCTTACTATGTGTACACAACTTAGTGTAAAAGAACTGATGAAAGTTAGTAAATTCCAACCTGCCGGATAAAATTACATTTTGGACATAAACACGCTTCGTCGAGGCAAATTAGTAGTTGAGAATGGCTTTGCCTTGGCTTGCTTCCCCGTAGAAATGTGCACGCTCCATAGATTTTTAACACACACATTCGTTTGAAATGTACAACCTGCAAATTCTAGTATTCTGCTGCACTGCTCATGTAGTAATAAGGTTAAAGCAATAAAACTCAACGTACTAAAAGTATTTGCATATCGTATATACATCGTATGTACATATTTGTAGTTTCTCAGGTCTAATATTATATGCAGTTCGTTTATATTGTAACTAGTAATAATACCTATGTGCATACACGCATAAAACTGTCAAGATAATATTACCATGTGCTTTAATAGCACTATGCCTAATTCAAATACACAACATTTGATATCAAACACATGCTGGTTGAACTAGAACTAGAAAACTGGAGCAAAATTAGCATACAAATACTCCACTCGATTTTACTGTCCGTATAAGACCACACGTCTTCCGTTACGATATGCAGTTTACATGTAGGTATAGTTCAAAGAAGATTCACACTGCGTTTGTTTTGGAATGATTCTCGTGTACATCTTACTGCCCTCGATGAGATTTTAATCAAACGCGTAGTTTACTTGCTCACATTTCTTGCATTGCATACGGAAGAGTTTGGATTTTATTGTTGGAATGTTTGCAAAATACTTGTAGAGAATTTCTCATAGTTTTTTTTAACTACCGAAGATCTCCCACTTGATTGTGTCGCATTTTATTCGCAATTCCAACGAATTTGTAGTGAGAATTTTTAATTTTACAGGGAGTACTTCCTACTTGTGCTATTCTTTTACAGCAGGCCGTCGTACGTCATCGTATAGATGAACTGATTGACTTCTGACACTTCTTCATGAATCATATGCGAGAAACAACTCGTCAGTATTACAATTGTAAGCAAATCAGGGGAGTTGATGGGCGTTTGTGCATGATATTCTACTCGTAGTCGTATAGTATTTATTGATATTGAGATAAGTGAAGTATTATATTTTATTCATAATGCACCAGAAACAAGACAACCCGCTGGCTTCTTCTCGTTTGCGTCCACTCCACTAAACTTGAAGTTACACTTCTCAACATTTACATTTCCATGTGTTCAGCATTCAACTTTTATTAGCGTGATGCTTATTTGCATAGAAGTCTTTAGTAAGTGAACCATTGCAATTATATATGAGTTAGATTGACTAGCCTATGGTTAAGGACTACCCAAATGAGATTTTTCATTATGTGCAAATTGAAATCAGCTCATGTCACGTAGCTCTAAGAGGTTTCTGTCTAGTCAAGCATAAAACATGATACTCCTGTCAGATTTGACCTGGGGTCCATTGTATTGTCATATCATTACTCAATTTAGAATACTAAAGTGTTGTACTCGGAAAATACTAATACAAAATTAATGAGGATACAATGCCCACGTTCAGGTGGGCTCAATGAATTATCGAGCATTCATCGCTTTCTACATTATATTAGTACAATAATTTAATTGTGCCAAATATTTTATACCGAATTTATCATCTATACTATACTTATACCACATCAATACTTGTTTAGTGTACCTATTTAGTTTTACAGATGTAATGTGGAGCTTTGTACAAAGACTTGGATATGACTTCCCACTGTGTATGCTTCTTTGACAACAACATGACTAATTTACGAATTGTACCTTTGAGCTCTACTATTCATTGGCTTTCCTGTTCCTACAAAGTTTTTGATTAAGTCTACAATGTGAAAACTTGTTGATTTTCATGGAAGTGCTTTGTTCTTATTATGCTCTTGATTTAATTAGTTTAGGGAATTAGACAGACATATTATACAGTTCGTTGCTACCTTTTCACGAGCATACATGACAACAGACAGCTATACCTACCTATCTATGTGGAAATACATCCTCGAAATAGAATATGTTCCAGAGACGGGTATCATGCAATGGATAATCACCAAGTCAAAACAACAAGCAGGATAATCTAGCTACAACTCTTCAAAGGAAAAGTAGGGATTTCTTCATTTCAATTCATTATTCATACGTTTGTACCAAGAATTCGGTAATAATTCAGATTAATTGGACCCGGATTGCAATTTACCTACCTACGCAGTATTAATTGCGTCGCTCCAAGCTGGTATGAGTGGTGATATATGTAAATTAATTAAGAATCAACACATCAAAGTAGTGGCCTGCTGCTTTATACATGGGATCTTTGAAGTTATATAATCTAAGCTAGTCTCAAGGGTAAAATGTTGCCACCTTAAAATCTGCATTGATTTTATTTCTATAGGTACTTGACGGAATAATACATTCTGTGTTGTCTTGTACTTAATCTACATAGGGACTTCGGTAGTTAAACAATAACCCAGTTCAGAGGAAATGCAAATCCCTCTGTAAGTAATTACATGATGTCAATTACCTGTACGTGTACCTACATATATGCCTACAAATTATAAACTATCTCTTTCATGTCTTTCAACATTTCAACAAATCTGCACACGAGCCTTTTGCAAAGTTATTTCGGTAGGTACCTTCATTAAATAACGGACAGATTGTTGTTGCCTGCTGTGAACAAGTCAACAACAGGACTAGGAACTTCTCTTCTTAAATTATTCTCTTGAAATGCGCATTTATGTGTACAGATTCAGTAGTCTCATTCTTATTACGACAGCACGACAATAGGAACAAACAATGCAGTTCTTTAAACTATGCATGTTTAATAAAACAATTGTCAAATGATAAAATATGATTTAGTTTATGCCTTGCCTACCTATACTAATATTGAGTTTCAATGATTTGTGCCGATCTAGTACTAATTGTATAAATATGAATCGTGGCTTCGTGAGATTTTCTGTGACAACTCTCAAGCATTAAATTAAATATCTATATGCCATTATCCACATCAAAAACAAGATAAAATTGCGTAACATTTGTTTTTCTCACGTGAAAGGCCGTTGAACTGTCAACTCATTTATGTGATGCAGAATCGCTACCCCTCATCAGAATCAAAGTCTGCTATGCACTCAAGTAAATAGCAATTGAAGCTTTTTCTAAATCTTTTAAAATATATTTTTGATTCAGCCTAATTAAGAATAAACCCATAACCATTCAATCGAACATGTCTTGTCTAATAGTGATTGTGTGCAATCAAGCATTTATTTACGACATTATGGCGAACCTTACATCATCTAGATAGTTCTTTGGAACAATACGTTGCGAACCGGAATCTGATTTACTTATGTAAATTAAAAATCTCCATGTTGACAATTTATAGGCTAGCATTAAACACAGTCATACAAGAATCATGTCATGTAATTATTCGTGCAATGATTATTCTAAAAATAAATTGTAAAACTGACCTTTGCCATACGTGCCGGACAGGGGGAAGCGTCTCTGTTGCTGTTTGAATTTGATGATCCATTAGTACTGACATTGGAGGAATGATTACCGTTGGAGAGACACGACACTGGGACCAATTCATGTGACGTGCCTGTTCTCAGTCTCAGAATTAATCTCCAATGTTCATGCCCAGCAACGGTTTCTCCCTTTACGGATAACAGGATCGGGCCCAGCTTTTCATCTGTCGCAAGGAAATTGTAGTGTTCCTATAAAGTCAAAAACAAATTCATTGTCAACAACAATCCATACATAACATCAATTACTACCCTTCTACTAATAACATACTTTAAGAAACACAATGCAATTTCCACTTCCTAACTCTACCCTTATAATAACCAAACACAACCTAATATTATAGTCATCTCATCATCGCCTTGCCTTTACATTCAAACACAAAACTATTGACTGTTACAACACTATTAAGCTTTTTGTCTCATATGCCATTCTGCAGAAACTAAACCGCATAGTAGTATCCATTGTTTCCTTTCCTAGGAACTCTTTTACCACTGCCACGCTATGTTCATATACAAAAATAATATCACCACACCGTGTGTGTGCAAAGCAATTGTTAAATTAGTATGTACATATATTGTTAGCTGACATGAACACATTCTTTACAAACTTCCATTTACATTCGCCATTCACAGCAACCTTTGCATCTGATGTGTTGTCTATAATGTCTCTATTCACACGGAAAAGGTGAAGATGCACATGTAGTGTTTATAATACTACACAGAGACGTAGATTATCTCCGTATGTACCACATTGTATTACTCTGTGGCCAAATTAAACTTCAAATTATGATTTAGAATGGAGCACACAAACAGTGCGCACGGAAACTAAAGGTTTGCAAGGAAAATTCTGTTATTACATGAGCATATAGACATTACATTGAGGAATTCGAGTCAGTAGTGTGTAATAGTGAGACATGACTTAAGACGAGGAAACCACTCGAAAAAAGGATGACCGTTAGAGTCTTAACAGACTCAACTTGACAACATTATCATGCCATAATCACCATTTACTTTTTATGCGATTCCCATTGTGTTTTATGTACTGGGTTATCCATTGCTTTTTATTCTATACGATCGTTCGTGCCTCATGCGTCAGCTCATGTCGCTTTGGACTAGGACGAGCCAAGCCCCTCTCCAAAAAATCAAATATACCAAACGATATACGAGATAGAGACAATGATCTGTTGCAGAATCTGCATTTAAATATTGTCATGCACATTCGTGTCCTAGTCCAAATCCTGACTTGACAATTATTATCATGATTACAGAGCTGATTTCAATTCTTACAGCGTTAAACTGTACTTTGGTTTGCTTAGCACATACGAATCGTCTAAAGTAAAGTATAATATTATAGGTATGTAGGAATATCCGATTGATTGGATTACTTCGAATTCCGTTGCGTTCTCCAATGCCACCATTACATCTCTAATTGAATGTAACGACTTTGATTATTGGAATGATTTTTTCCTCGATACATCGATACGCATACAGAGATAGACAGATAAATACTACAAGCGCCAGGTGGTGTACTTCGATATTGTAATGTAAACTAATGAGTCATGACTCATGAACCATGATTTCGCCCAAATTCTAATTTAATAGCACCTTTAGAGTAACAGTACACAGTTTTGTTTCATATGACTTGCCATTACTTGGTGGTTTTGTCAGAGTTGAACCTGAACTCAGTTGCTAGAGGCACATCGTGAATTTATTCACCTTTAGCTCTCATCTCAAATGTGTCTGACTTTGGTTCTGATTCCCATGCAAAAATATTGCAATAAGACTACAGACCAAGTTACCATAATATGATGTAGTTTAGTATTGCCTGTGCACTGCTGCCTTGCCTGTTGCCTATGTACCTGTACTTATACATTACAGACATTTGTAAACTACCTAATACCAGCACTACTAGTAAGTATCAACTGCCTCGTTATATACATTGTTATACACACACAGTTATTTAGTACACTAGAGAAAAACCTTCTAATCTAATCCTTAAACATTACACACAAACTATTAAAGCTTAGCAAAAGATCATCATTCATTTCAAGAATCCCCTCTTGTCATATCAGCATTTTCATACACACGCATTACTTCGTGTAACTGCCCAACATTGAGATAAAAAAGAAAACAATTATTGCAGTAGAATAACACAGTCCACTTATAATTAAGTATAATATAAGTATGCGCAAGTAAAGTATAACGTTTAACGGCGGAGAGAGAGAGAGAGGTGAATGAGACAACGAAGAAACTCACAACGTAATAAGAAAAAAGATATCTGAATGTAATATACATTTACGGCTTAAGTATTGTAATAAACGGTCGTGTTTGATGACAAGAGCTCAATACAATTACAAACGACCCTTGGGCTCTTTTCTGACTGTCAGTTGAACTTTTCTCATAGAAAACTCATTTATGAATATAACACTACCACCACGGTATTTGTGGCATGACATTTCCGTAAGATTTATGGTTTGACCCGCTAATTGGGAAATATTGCAAATGACTTGACTCTGACCTTGCTTTACATTACAAGTGAAATTTTCCAATTGGAAATTTAAACGTAAGCTCAGCACACTCTATACTACCTAACTAATAGGTACGTATAATATTTCTAGAATTTCTACTGATATTCCTACACACGCAGTAAATTAGGTACGTGTACATTTATTAACAAGTTACAAATAACTACGTTATCTAACCACAAACTACAAATACAAATGAGCTAAGCCAATGCAGAGAACTGATAAAAATCGTAGGTACTTTCAATTGAATGCAAAACGGATACACGAGCCTCAACACCTCAAGTTTGCAATGCACGAATGCAAAGGCTGTCTCACGCTGTTGTTAAAAATCAATTCACTATTATTGCAACAAAGCAACTGTAAACTAAACTCTGTATTACAATATAATAAGGAATTATGACAATGAAACATAGAAAACTGTACAGAATTTTTGCATCATATCTTGTGTATTCATGGAATGGCAAAAGTCCCGCTTGGTAATGAATCTAAAGTTACGTAAACAAATACCGACTATGGTGTGTCTTGTCTTTGTTTCCGCCGGTCCCGTTAAAAGAGCAGTAGAAACACACAGACACACAATACGAACAACACTAACATAAATACCAACGTAGTCGTTTAACACTGGAAGACAGAACGTCGACAACAATTCGACATTGATTTCCTACACGTATAAAGCAACGTAATAAAAGTACATAATTTGCATTCTCTCTCTCTCTCTCACCCACCGACTTGTTTTCGTTTCCCCGCATTCAACTAGCTGTGCAAACTGTCTAGATTTCTAATAACCATTAGAATTTTCGCATGGTAAACACTGTATTTACATGTAATTGCTATGTTATCAAAGTTATCATAAATATAGTACGAAAGACACACAGATGCGTAGTAAAGATAGAACGGAAAAACAATTCTGGCATTAATTCTTGGAACATTGTATCCTTTTCTTGGCACTGTTGTGCTGCGTGGGGCAATTAGTAGTTTCGTACTAAAGACCTACTACAGTTGGCAATATTATTGTCATATATTTATATAAATAGTTAAGGTACAGTTTGTTCTTTCCCTGGTACTCCATCCTCATTAACACTGTGCAAACTATACTGACAACGACTAATTTATCGTGTACAAAAGAAAAACAGCATAAATAGCCTCACAACAAGCATAATCGCCCAGCAATAACTATAAATGACTATAACGCGAATTTATCTGCAGTCGCATCTGAGTAAAATACAATAGAGTGTGTGGTATACACCTATAGTAATAATGTTATTGCCTTCTACTACTCACTTAGTCGTATTCTACCTACGGGTAGGTTGCTGTTGATGATAACAGTCTGCAATGTACACATAACAATGCAAATACCACATGCCAAAGGCTTTCCGACTATATACTCAGAACTTAATTTACTTTTCAGAGTCACTATCAAAATACTCAAGACAGAAATAATGCAGAGCTGCTACTATACCTACTTAATATGTGATTGTGTTATTTGCAGTAGCCTCCTAACTCCTACCTTGTCTTATTATCTCCTGCCAATAATTACAGCATAATCACTTCATCTGAATTCTCAAAACACAATAAAATAGAATACGAACAGGAGTAGTACCGTGATATGCGCACGTAATAAAAGAAACGCGTGTAAATCTTATGTAAACAAGAAAGTTCAATGCAAACAACTTCATAAAATTAGCTCGTTATTGTTCTCTTTTTTCCTGTCGTCTTTTGTGTGTTTTACCATACACTGAATTCATATTATTCTTTCACGACCATCATTAGTAAAATGGTGTGATGACTGTGGCGAGCTATTTTTGTACAATCACCTCCTACAGCAGAAGTGGCAGAACTGTATGTCTTTGTCGTTTACTTGTTAGAAATTTTTGCACTTAAATTTAGACAGAGCTGCCCAATTCAATGTTTTGTCCCATGGGCTATTTGGATAATGTTGTGGTATTAGTTATTTCATTAGTTATGCCTATACGTATATGAAATATGATTAAAAATTATTGGTCGAGGATACGAGTTCATTAGAGCGCTCAGTTTGCAATCAATATTTATGACAGACATTTCACGGTTGACCCAGTAATTTAGCTCTCGATTCGACCCAATCAAAGGAAAACTGATTACTATCTTTAGCTCACTCTATTACGATAATAACAGTGATAAAATGGCTATAGAATTAATAACAATAATAAATGCTCTGAGTTATAAACGTGCAACTGCTATTTAGAGGTATATAGATGCATATTTTATATGTAATAAGCATAGACGAATCATGTCTCGAGACAGCTAACTATAATATAATAACTCAACTCAAGGTGAATTCTATTGTGCTTTAATATTTCCATAATGTAAGTCCATTACTTTTACTAACGACTGACATGAGAATGAGAAAAGTTCCTGAATCAATTCATCACATCCTATCATTTACATATTACCCTACCTTATACTACATCATAATTAACATTTATTTCTTCATAAATTAGTTCAATTATTCTTACCATCTTTTATAAGTAAACGATTTTTAATCTCGATCATAAAAACACCATTGTAGTTTAGTAGTTGAAATATGAAAGTAATAATTTATTTGTATGCAATATACAATGTATTTGTTGCAGTGTTTTTTTCTTGATGCATACAAATCTTATCTGTTGTGTATAAATACAAATTTGTAATTCTTCTGGGTGTTCTTAATCTGTGTGCTAAGACCTAAAAGTTTGTAGATTTACTCATTGGGGGTACAGTTTAAGATTTTGTACACAAGTATGCGTAGCGTGCTTACCTACGAGGAGTAATAGTAGTAAGATTTAGATAAGATTAGGCCAGAGGCAATATTTTTCAACATATTTACAAATGTAAGTGCATCTTTTGGATTTAAAGCTAATTTGTATGCAACTCATCAGTCCAGGTGGCTTTGTTTTGAATTGTAATGGAAATCGTAGAAAATAACTTTTATGAGAGTGTGTCTTGAAGGCATTTTTTATTTCTTGTGATGTGTAATGCCCATTTATGTGGAAACTGACTCAGGTAGCAGTAGGTAAGCAAGAAATTCGTATGTAGTACATACGTACACAACACACAATCAAATCACTTAACTGCTTAACATTACTGTTACCTCCTTCTTGTTTCCCTGTCTCATGTTCAAGTCATAAATGACAGAAGGTTTTGTAGCATTTCACCTAAATTATGTTTATTTGCTTAAAGTCGTCACTATTTTCACTCTAACTTACGCCCCAATGCAGAGATAAGACAATAAAAGTCATCCGAATAGAAAAGTCAAGTCACTTCGCCATAGATATCAACAATGGCATTCTGTAGTACAAAGTGTTCATGTAGAAATATAGATAGGACTCATCATTCAAACAAACAGCATCACACCATACAAAGCAAATCAAACTATGTCGCTTCTTTCTGTAGACAGACAGTCATAAAAAGATTGCGTGAATTAAAAGTGTACCTACTTACTATACTTCATCTCCATACAAAAAACACAAGTCAAATGAATCCCCAGTTGATGCTGATTCAGGTTTTTGTGAGTCATTCTCGTCACCTTCCTTAAACAGGTTACTGTACAAAAGTACACGTAGGTATAATACTACAAATGTATTATTTGTATACTGCACTCCACTCCGATACACATCAAGGTAGTAAAACGTCTTGAGCTTACAAAAAGCCTGAAAGCGTGTTGTGTGCATAAAATAATAAGCGTTGCGAAATTACACTTTGGGATTAGTCATCTTCATACCACACTTGGTACCTATATAATATTGTTTCCTCTATATAAAAGTACCTGTATGAGTGTGAACCTGTGTTTCTTCCAAGTCCAACCTATACAGCACTACTAGAACTCCCTTTCCGTATCAGTGTATGTTTAAGTAGCAAAATTCCAAAGCTACCGTAACGTAATACAACCAAAGGCAGAGTTCTAATTCTACTAAAATAAAATAAGCAGTTTTTTAGTACAAGAAACCAAAGAGAATAGAAATACCCGCAAAGCTTTACACATCCACTGCCAAAGTGGAGCATCGCATGAGTGAATGATATTCAAATTACTCCTCCCAATTCAATCCTGTCATGTCTAAGGTGTTACTATACAAATATACAATACACTACACTATACCTGGTATGCATTATATTATTATAATGGAAAAAGCGACATACTACTACTAGAAGCAACATTGATTACATCTCTACTAGTACTAATATACAATACCTATGAGAATAGGAGCAGAAAACTTTGACTTTGAAATTCGAACTTAACTTGAGTCATGCATCACAGCAACGTTCAATTGAAGAGGAAGGAAGGGTGTGTAGACCTTAGTGTGTTAAGGAAAAGAGTTAAAGTAGCATCATTTTGATTATTGTGCTGGTATACATATGCTACTGCTGATATCGTAAACATAAACTTATTTGAGTGCTAACTAAGTAAAGGCATGTATAGACGTTGTAAGCAGCAGACAGAACATCTAAAACTTACATTTTTAACCTGTGCGACCTTCTAGGAGAATTCTATTGTGAAGCGAGATACCAAAAACACATTTAGATGAACCTTTTCTTCCTCAATCATAATAGTTACACATAAATGTGCATTGTGTACAAAGCTTGGCGTATTTTTGCCCGAGTGATGAATTGAGGTTGAAGTTGACGAGAAAAACACAGCTACCTACTTATATTTCTACTGCCAAGTGAAGCTCACGAAATGAATGACCTAACAAGAGCGAACAATAAAATTAAAACCTACGTCAAGAGCGACACATGCAAGACAATACGGACAGATTACAGTAACTTATTCTCATGTTAGTAGGTTTACATTACGCGTTTATACAACATTTATATTTACAGAATAGAAGTTGCCTGCTTGTAACAAATTTAAATAAAGCTCAGGGCGTAACCTTCCTTCCCAAAAAATAAAATGATGTTTATGAAATCTGGGTTGCCCGTCCGTAAAAGTTCCTTCGGTTATTATATGATTTTGTGTAACCTTTCCCAATTGAAATTTGAATTATGATTAGATTAGTTTTATTGCAGAGCTACACTCTCACAGCCAAAGGTAAGTGAACGGGATTTACAATGGGCTTAAGCTTACAATTGTTGTTAGTTAAATCCAAGTGAGGTGAGAATAGGTTAAGTTGCAGTAGTATACTAGGCATGTGTAAAACCTATGTACTGTTCTGTATGCAGAAGCTTAACGTAGAAAATACACTTGTTTTTGAACATATCACCAACACCTGTACTTACAGACTATGAATATATTTGTGCAGTTCACTTTGCCCAATATCCAACGGCAAAAACAAGAAGAGTCCTTCGTATTACTCTTGTCGAGCTTATAGGAGAGAAGAATATTGGTAGGTGAAGCAGAAGTAAGAGATTTACGGAGAGTCAATATGAGTTGACTTGCCTTTGTAAGGCTTGGCATTGGAACTTTGGAACACTAATACTTTTAAGTTCTTTGAAATGACCCTTGCCAGACTTCATCTCTCTGTTACGTTTCACAATGAAGCTCTCGTATACTTATTATTGTGTTTTCCTGCCTTTAAGCAAGAGAAAATGTTAAACCCTCTTCGAATACTGCTTTACATACGTTTGTTCATTTTATTCCATGCCTAAGTGGGCATCTGCAGGTCTACACTAAAAAATTATTACTTTGAACAACCAACACACTCACATTCGTATTATATCATCCAACTAATAATAATTTTTCCTTTATGGATGGCTAGGCTACAATGTACTGGCTTTTTCAACTGGATGAATTTACTACAGTACTATTCTTTCCTTGCATATTCAATTTTTATTTAATCCTCTCACAACATCATCAATGTTCCAAGTTTTAGTTAAAAACTGTAAACTGTAATATTCTTCACTTACAGTACACCTCAATCTTTTATATGTAGTGTATATATACTCTGCACAGTATACTTTCAATCTTTCTTGACTATTTCTGCCGGCGAGTGTCTGCAATGGTAATTTCATTAACTAACTGTAGAATTTTACGTTTAACATTACAAGTGAAATATAAAGTGCCATAGATCACATACTTTTACGTAATCGTAGTTCTTGGTAGAGATAATCCAACGCTACACTACAGTTATGTACACAGTTAAAACCTTACGTTAACACAAACATAACCATATTATAGCCTTGCCATATTCTTACTGCTACATGTACTCAAGCTTATGAATGATCCGTATGAACACGAAACATCAAAAGTTCTACTGCTTAAAATGCAATGTAAATACATTCAAACATATATAGTGTGCACACTTATCACATTGTAAAAGTGTACAAGATTTTCAACAGTAGTTAATAAATTATACACTTTTTGCAAACACTGCACTGCCTTTATTTTACAGTACGCGTAAATTTTATGCAGATAGTGGCTTAGGGATGAAGTCTATTAATGTTATCAGAACATCTCTTGTGCTTGAAAGAAAAGTGAGAAACATTGTTACTTTTGCACCTACTACGTTTTCCTATTGAAACATGCTAACAATGAAGTAGGTGGCAATTCCATACGCGATTCATTTTAGATAGACAAGCTGCTTGCTGCAATAAATTACTATTGTAAGAAAATAACAACTCAAATTGTGACTGTAGTAGGTGTAATAGGTAGGTATACTAAATATGCTTAAATTTTGGTAGGTATATGCAGTAATTGCCTTAAAATTTGAGAGTACAGTGTTTAAGAGACATAGCAAGGTACAAAGTCAGGGGATGATTACTGCATGAGACAATTACTCTATTGTTAAAGCTTAGTCATGCAGTTGTGCAATCAAATTAGTCACAAGCATGTCATGAAATTGACAAAAGAAGGTGAGCCGCATCATTTCTACACTCACTAAAATCTTAGCTCAACGTTTAAAACGACTCGAGCGATGATTGTCAGAAGCTCTTCATTAGTCAGCACGTTTTAAAAATATGTTTTACATACAATATTGTTATCAATGTGAGAACATCGTTTATATTTTGTTTTACAGCAGGTATTTGCATCTTGATGAAAATAACTTTAGCCTTATATCTATATAATTGGCATTGCTTTATTTTGTGATTATTGTAACTAATTTTTTCATTGTTAACATCTTTATCTTACGCTTGCAGACAGACACTTTTACCACATTTTAGGCTATCTATATAATTTTAGTAAGAGTTACTTCACTCGTCTCGTTTATACGATTTAAAACAAAACCGTGCCACAAGAAGATTTAGCAGCTATGCCATACTTACATTTGTAAAGATAGTATTAATAATTTGAGAAAGTTATATCCTTTCAATAAGTGATAAATTATGCCATCCTTTTTCTAAAGATGTCTACAAGGCACTTCTTCACTTTGGTAATGATATGATGTGATGTGGTGCAGAGTGATGCAGAATAAAATAAATTTCTTCAGGCAATCAGCCAGAATCAAATACAATACTTTTACTTGTGACCCAAGATTGAAACAGGTGATGCATTTGCGTTGGAGCTATATTACTTATAGACGAAACAGAATTTATCCGATTGCCTATTCGTTACAATCCGCTTGGAGCGTCACCATCATCAACACTCAGTCTTTCAAAGAGATGCGTTGATGAGCTTATTTATTGCATACTATTGTATTTCAATTTGATGTTCACGCAGATTGCACTGAACAGACAAAGCTGTCAGTCAAGTAGAGGTGGAAGGAAAGTGAAATATACCTTCGCACTTATAAACTTAAATAATTCTACCACTGTACCTATTTATATCGAATATGCATTTGCATTTCCAATGTATACATATAATATCTCTACTACTAGGACTACTATGCACGTTTAATTTTATATTAACTAAGAAAGTATTTATAGATAGATACGAATAAAGCATAGATGTGTGGTTACTGACAATGAGTCTTAAAATAATAAGCTAAGTATGTAGAAGTCAAATCCGTAGAAACAGAAGCCCATTCTTAATTCAAACAAGCACGATCAGTGTTCTTATTCGGCTTATACTCAATCCTGTCTTACTATACACCTGTGCTTAATACCTTCTTGGCTGTACAGTAACACTTTCGGAGTTTCTTACCTTTCGCTATTGGAATAATAATAATAACTGACCTCTGTATAGCTTCAAGTGCACATGTACACGCAAATCGTACAGAGAACACACTGAGCGACGAAAGTTTAACAAAATAAAATTTAATTTAATTTTCATTGTGAATGCTAATCCACCATAATCTCAAGACACGAGGTACTCGAAGTCTGAACTCCTGGCATCAATGTACACAACGTAATAATGTACTATTTATTTACATATCTATCAGTATGCAAAGAAAACTCTACAATATTTCTTTACTCTCTGAAGTTCTGCACGTACGTACGTATACATTCTAGTACTCACTATATGTAATATGTCCATTTGTATGCTGATGTATATATTTGTGAATTCATAAGAAAAAACTGTACGTAAAGCCTATGTTAAGCCAAAGGCTTTTCGTAATCAAAGCCTCTTAGCAAAATGTCATTTATCAAATTGAATTTTACAGTTTCCACTTACAATCATGTATATCATCACTTGAGAACTGAAGGGGACAGGAAAAGAACGTATCTTACGTTTTACAACACTATAATACTTAAGTACGCATATTACAACGATGATGTACACAGATGAAACATTCAGATTTCTATTTTCTTAGTTATACAGATAAATTGCATTAAGGAATAGTGCATTTTCACTCATGTACTTCTCATTTCATTACATTTCCTTTTCGATTGTACTGCGAAAAAACTTGGAACGATTAGGTCTGTCTAAGACTCCTTAACGTTTCACAAATGAACGCCCAGATCTTACAACAACTCCTTCCCTTTTAGCAAAGGTAGTTAGTACTGTAATGCGTATAATAGATTGTATTGTAGATTTTTATGCAAATCCCATTCTACTGCTGCCTTTTATTCACAAGTCGTAATGGTGTTATTATGTATCGTGATACAATTTAGAAAACTCTTGGCAATTAGTTCATCCACCAAAGCAAACATAAATTTGGATATTTGAATTGCACAAAATACAATTCCCCTCACTATCAACAACGTCCACATCACTTTCGAAATCGTTGGGTTTTATTTAAGGTTGTTCTAAAAGGACTACTAATTAGCATAAGGAAGAAATACTAAGTAGTTACCCTTTACACTGTAAATGTAAATCTCCCTTTGCATACACATAAGTGGCAAAAGCATTAGCCTTCTCGGCTGTATTAATTACACTTTAATGACCATATTAGTAAAATTAATATGACATTTCACATTCTCACATTTGCTTTGTATAAGTCTAAATGCCATTTCTTTGTATAAGTATTGTAGTAGTAGTAGTATGAATGTAATTGTTACAAGAAATTCGTGGAGAGCAAAGGTAAGGAATAATAAACTGGTAAAACAACTGAGAGATGGAATTCCTACAGACATTATTGTAAAACCCAAATGATTAGAAAGTTAAAGTAGCTTAAATATTTCTCGACAAAATTTCGGGTAGTACGTTTGATTCGTGTATTCATGTGTGTCTATATGAAGTACCTACACTATAGACATATCATATGCACACACACCACGGTAGGCCAAAGAAATTAAGAGGAGAGTCAAGTGAGTGGACTGTTAGAAGTAGAAGTACACGTACGTAATGACCACCTATTAAAAATCCTACTAGTCCACTAACAGCAAGACATTTTTAACTTCCCTTAGATTAGAATCGTTTGAAGTTCATTTTTATTTCACTTGCAATTATAAGTACGATACGACATGTATAAGTACCACCAGGTCAGGTTAAAATGACGAGGGTGTAGTAAACCCACAGTGTGTGTGCTGTGAAGAAACGGTGTGATATTTAATAAGATTTAAGACAATATGTAGACCATTAGACAGGTGCACAGGAAGCAGTCATTTTTACGTGTCTTAACTTCAGTGGCTTTCATTGCTTAAGTTTTACTTGGTCAGCTTCGACTTGATTGCTAATGAAAATTCCTTGTGTGCAAAAGCCATGGCGTGAGACCAAGTTCAAATCGCCTGCTACCTATTTACAACTACCAATTGATGCATCAATTTTTTAAAACGCAAAACCTGTCCTCCAGCAATACATATAGTAAAATCAGTTGAGTTCATATCAAAGGGGTTGAAAAGGTTACTCTAAGAAATCCCTGTATAAAAAGATTCAACATTTCTTTATGATAAAGATTTTCAATTTCATTGCATTACTGAACCTCTTAATAATATTACACTAACATAAAAATGCGTAATAAACGTAGTATACTACGGTTAATAAATGGAAGGTTTACTATGAAAGGATTACTGTCTGAAAACTGCA
The DNA here is from genome assembly GCA_019776165.1 of Pogonognathellus flavescens. Lineage (NCBI taxonomy): Eukaryota > Metazoa > Arthropoda > Collembola > Entomobryomorpha > Tomoceridae > Pogonognathellus > Pogonognathellus flavescens. The sequence goes on along the minus strand of JABASD010000064.1, from coordinate 61,873 downwards.
TTTGGTAAACGTAAAGCTTCCTTAGGTATGTAGTAAGAGTAATAATTATAAATAATTTAGTATGGTTCACTACTTCGTGTAAGAAAAAATGCTACTGCTACCCACTAAACCAAAGGAAAGGACAGAAGGCAGGGGTGATAGCAGTAATGCAACTCTCTGCACCACAAAAGGTATTCCGAGAACCTTATAGCTGCCAGCAAATTTAAGTAACATAGGATCAACCAACAATGTAATGTAATGCCATGGCCGGATGTCTTCAAGTTCTTGAACGATAGCAAAAAATAGAGATTTCCGGCAAATAAACTAAAACAAAAGGAAAGGCGTGTGCATTGCATTACCTTATTGTTTAGCGATACACTGATAGCTCATTGTCATACGAAACACGTATATATATTTCTACTGTCATATTACAAGTAGTGCGTATACTCTTTACTCATACCAATTTTAAACTGCAGAGAGAGAGAGACTATGTCATTAGTCTTCTATGGTGGTTCTACAACTAAATCACTTTTTGCTACGCTATATATTATGATATCGTGCGCTAATTGAGGTTATGGATTTTAAACGAGTAATAAATCTAGTACAAACGCAGTCAGTAACAAATACAATTATTAATGTCATAAACAGAAAATGCAAAAGCTTACTACTGCAAAAACCTAACCAACAGTAATGCATTTGCTAAAAATAAAGTAACAACTAACAATAGCGATATGCTATGTGCCTTGAGTTCTCACACAAAACATTAGTAGAATAGTATATATCGTTTGCCATTTCATTGAAATTACTGTGAAGTATTACAGTATTGTCATTCTATTTTTTGAAATTTCAATAATCTCAATAGTGAAGTCATAAATATTTTCGTGTAATGTGGCAGGAGCGCTGCAGTACGTACCTACATATAATCCAAATGATATTTATGGTTAGAGTAAGGTTTAAATTATGTATCCTCTAAATCCTAAAGGTTATTTGATAACTTTTACTTCTCTGATTAGTGAGTATTGTATATTTATGCTTTAAAAATGTTCAATTTTAGGAAAAAAGATAGATGCAACAACTTGAACATGTTTTGAACTGTCACAAGTGCGATAATCGTCCACATAATAATGATACGCGAATAAAAGAATGAATGTATTACATTCTGAACTAATCCTGCTCGAGATTTTTCTGGGACGTTTATCTACCTATACCTCATTACTATACACATAAAGACAGTTTTCATTCAAGACGATTTTAAAATGTAATCACATTTACATGAGAACTTTGATGAATATTTAATGACTCTCTTAACTCTGAACTGTTCTGCTAAAGTTGTATTTAAGTAAGCCATTACGAAGGCAGAACCCTTGATCTGTTTAGTTTAGTAGCTACCTTACATTATTTTATTGTCATTATAGCAGCGTAAGAGCCTTGTAATAAATTTCCATTATTATATAACTCATCAGTGCCCAAGTGGACGAGAATCTTATCTTCATTACCGACTATTACATTTTTATGGACTTCTCAAACTCGCAATCGCAGTCGCAGTCCCACTCTGGTATTTTAGTGCTGAGTAATTTCAACATCATCATGTGCGTGGTAGAATGGTGATGGTGCTATGCTGTAAGACCAGTATTTGACTTTTCACTCAATAATAAATGCATAGAGATCCCCAGCTTGCTTGCGACTTGTAAAAGAATGTATGCTAATACATAGAGATTAACACTAGCTAGAAACAAATGCTGCACCTTCTTTTTATACACATACAGGTATTTTAAATGCATCAGTGTTAATAATAATCCTATTATCGAATTACAGCAATTGTTTTATTCTAACGTGATATCTGAGTATAAAGAAGCGACAGAAAGACTCGAAATGAGGCAAGTAGGTTTATGTAGGATAATGAGTTGCTGCCATCCTCGTTTTGGTACATTGCTTTGTAAAATCCTTTACAAAACTACCAGTTAAGTAGTAGCAGGCAACATACTTTTAGTGTATGAGTACAAAGGTTAATTTATTCTGTATAAGAGTAAAAATGTGAACCAGATAGGTAAAATAAGAGGTAAGTCATTTTACGATTTGAAACTAATCGAAGTGCTAATTTAAATTAACACACTGAGCACCAAAACAATAAACACATTCACAAAACGAAGATGACAATAGTAATAATATATGAAAATTTAGGTAGAAATTGTTTTCTTCACGCGTGTAACCAAAAACTTTTTAGAAATAAGGGAATGGGCGTGTCGACTCAGTCTTGTATGACAGAATCATGGCTTAAGAGAAACTTTGCAAAATGAAATAAAGCGAACTGGAATGCCTCACCTCATTAAATAACAGAGAAAATGTCCACAAAAGGAGATTTCATATATTTTTGATGTCTTGGAAAGCATTGTTTCTCTTTTCATTATATATTCCTTTTCCTACTGACCTCCTGCTTTGCCACTGCCAGCATGATGTCAAGACACCTAATAAATAAATGATTTTTTCTTTTCGCCTCCCTCTTTCTGTCTCTTTTATGTCTATCTCTTAAAATGCTTGGTTTACATCAAATAACGTAAAACGTGCATCGCAATTGTCTGTGACGACGGAGCAGTCAGCAGCAGCCTTACTCGTCCCATTAAAATTGCAAAGGTGTTAAAAAGCAGACATTAACATGAGCTATGGCTAAACTACTGACTTGAGAGTTAAGTAAACATAATATTTCAAATTGTCACTCCTCTTACAAGTTAGAGAGGAAAAGAATTTAGAAAATTTGCTTATTGCACACATTTCTTTCTACCTACACACTCATTTAGCTGAGATAGCCGTCAAAGGCAAAGCTATTTGTCTGTATTATACTTTATACACCTCAGCTTCAATGAAATCACACTTAATTATAGATTGTAGTGTGTAAAAGGTTCTAAATATCCATTCAGTAGCATTCACGTGTACAATTTGATGAATAGTATCAATACGTGTAGAAATAACTTACTAAAAGTAGAATACTGATTATATGACACGCTCGTCATATATAAGTCTCAAATAAATCGCAAACAAACGTCCATAAAAAGCAAATAAAAGTTCATCTAGTAGCTACTTGAGCAAATTACACGAAGATGTTTAGTGACCCAGCAACACAGAAATTTATTGTACAGTCCTACAAAAATTTCTCACAGTCACTCTAAACAAATACGTCGTAAGAGCCATAAAATTGAATTATGTTCATCAAGGTAACTCACATCACTCACAGATAGCTTGGCATTTAAAGAATTTACAATTACTTCAGTCAAGTCGACGCAATTTACACATTTTGCCTTACAATTTAAACCGCACTATATATATATGCACTTATAGTAGTACGTATACCTTCTTGTCTCGTAAAATGGGAAGTAGATTTATGAGTGATGGTCTAATGTAAACAATAGTGATAGTTATTATGTTATTATTACCCACCCGCATACACATAACACAGACTATTCTGGTCAGACGATTATAACAGTAGTAGTAAGAAAGATAGAAGAATCTGAACATGAATTATTGTCATTAAGAGTTAAACAATGAGAGGGAAAATTATGGAGAGGTTCTTTATTCTTTATTGCTCCTGTGCTACATAGCCATTAAGAACTCACAACAGTTGAAACTTTCAGCTTTTCTTGTATACAACCGCAGCAGTAGTGGTTAAGTTGTCAAGTGTTTGTCTTTTGCGTAGAATTACATAGGAATAATACTGCGACTAAAACTAATAAAGATAAAATGGAAACACACACATAGGACTGAGCCTACTACATTAAATGCTACAAAGAAGGTGATTAACCTCATTCATCACATCATAGCAAATCCACCTTGAATTCTTTACTTACTTGCCACCATTTACCTGCATTTAAAACCAGAGAGAGGGAGAAGGAAAACGCTCGAGCTTATAAGACTTGGCGAAACTAAATTAAATTATAATAATTCACAGCTCTCCTGTGCGATCCCACGGAGACCTACACGAGTAACGCAGTGTATTAACGTACAAGCCACACAAAGACAAGGCGTGAAAAATCATACAGCTTTTACAGATACGTGGACGACTAATAATCGTAATCGTAACTTGTGTTTGCAATCCTATCTATACGCAGTAATGAGAATTCCCATGAAAATCTGTAAAACAGTTTTACACATAAACATTAGAATTTTACATGCATATCAATGTGTGTAGGCTGTTTTTCATTAATATATTATACCTGTGTAAAAATATATTAACCATAGCACAGTAACATATTATACACTGGTATAATATCCATGCAGGCAATATAGTAGTGTATAGAAGATGTTTATTTAGCTTTTGTTTTGTGTAACGATGTGTGATTTGATTTAAAGTTTTCCTATGCAAATACACTTTTTAACTTCTCCTCTCGTCTTGGCTGTAGGTAATTCATTTCTTAAGAAAAACCATACATAAAATTTTGTTGACTTTTAAGGACGGAAAATCTACTTGCATAAAAAATTCAGTTCTGACTCAGTAGAGCGGATCTTCTTCGACATTAGACGGCATGAGTCGAGCCAAAAGTCATCCTGGCGTGATGACTGTATTTCTGTCATTCCTTCTCTGGATGCATTCTGATGAAAATATACAACTCGAAGAACATATTCCTTCTGCTTCCTAACTGGAAGATTGCGGTGTGGTAAATGACTTGCTATACAAGAAACAGTGGTATACTAACACCTATCTAAATTCAACGTGTCTATTACATTAGAGAATATTATGGAGCTTTTGCTCTGCACTACATAATTTAATGATGTTCACTGCTCATCTATTACCATTTCATGAATAACTTCTTGCTAAGAAAACAGTTTTTTTCTTCCCGTTCCAATTCAAATTTTACGGTGGGATATCATGCTGCATTATGCACAGATAATTTTTACACAAACATCACAACATTCAATCGAATGGAAATCCCGTGCTATGTTTGCGGTTGTAAATATACATTAGTATGCAAACACACTAGGTGGATGTAGAGATACATTTCGTTTCCTAAAATACTAAAAGTATGTAGAACATGAAATGAAATGACTTTTTCAGACTTGTAAAGCATAGAAATGAATGGTATGCATAAGTTAGTAGGAAATACGAATTCCATAACTGAAACGAATAATGTTGAAATGAAGTAATGCATAATAAATTCTGGAAAACATATTATGTATCGTTTTCGGTTTATATTTTCAAATGAAACTGACCCATATTGATATTGACGCTTTACAGATGGGCAGTTAATTTAAAAGCTGCAGACGACTAGCAACTGCCTTGTTAATTCAAGGACAGGAAGGATGTCCCTTTAGCTTTGGTGTATCAATTTTTTACAGCTTGTGCCTGTGTACATTTATGAGTAAATAGCAACTACTAGGTGAGTTCGTTATATGAAAATATGTTTACGTTAGCAGGCAAACATAACATAAGGACACACAACAGTTGCTAGTATATAGTTGCTTCAAAAATGAACGTTCGTCGTTCTTTGCCATAAATAAAAGACAACAATACCACAGAGAAGTTTGAAAGTACTTTTCAAGTAGGCAGTTGGCTAAAGAATAATAAAATATACTGTTTGTAGTATTACATCTAGTAGAGTTCTGTGTATAAGAAATGAGTCTACAATCTGCTTCTGTTAAATACTACAGGTCTTTTCGTTCTGCTAATGTAGATACTTTGATAGAGTAAACTCAAAGGCTTGGCTTGGTGTATCTACGTTGTTATTTTATAGAAAAGCTCTTGTAACATAGAAGGAACCAGTGAAATGGAACTGTACAGTTCGTCTTGTGTCTCCTGTTGGTTGTTTTGTGTGTATTGTGTATGGCACTCTAACCAGGGCTACGCTAAATACACACTCGACTGAAAGATGCTTCTTCTTCTCTGAACGCAAGTTTTATTTTGTATGTACATATATTTGTGTGCATCACTTTTAGTGGTTTCGTTTGGCTTGGACTTGTCATTTCCTTTCGTCTTTCGTACTCACACACCAAAACGAAACTTGTAGTGCAACTGCCTCTTGAACTGAACCTGAACTGAACTGTTGTATATAGAAGAATAGTGGGAAGGTCGGTTGGACTGTTGGACAGAATAGCTTCAGTATAATGTATAGCTAACTAAATAATAATATTCTGCCAGCTGCACGTACCACGTAGAAACACGTACGTACCTACCTGCCGTATTGTTAGAGAAATACATATACCTTTGTGTAGACAATGAATATAAGAATTACCTGAATCTGTAAAACATTCTACAATGTGTAATATTATAGTAGTTAGCTTCATTATCAACCTGACGTGCTTCTTCTTTGTGTATTAGACTCTAAGTAGATACTTGTCGGAGAACGAGCCGTTGCCTTGCATTCTTAGCTTAGTTAGTTATTCTTTACTGGTTTATTATACACACTATTCCCCTTTCCTATAATCGGATATTGTGTGCGTATATCATGTGTGTAATATTCATATACAGGTATCAGCCTTTTTGAAAAGAACCACAATGCTGGAACGGAGAACAGACATGGCACGACTCAGAACACAACATAATAAACTTCATACAGATATTACTCATATAAATTAATTTTGTTTTTTGATATCCCAAGGATTCAAACCTACGTGAGATTTGCGGAAAGTAAGTTATTCACGAGAGAAGAGTGCGAGTGCCTTTATGTAAGGTAAAGAAACCCTTACTGTGTATTGCAGTACAGTAAGTAGATGACCATTGTTCAAATATTTAATTGTTCAATCAGAATAGTAATGCATTTGCGGAAAACCGCCATTTTCTCTCTGCGTTTTGTTGTATACAAAACTTATTACTTCGTTCCATGCTAATGCTACACTCTTTCTTAACATGAATAGCTTAACCTTGTTAGTGTTCTGATGGATTTTCTTTTGATAGTGTTTTCTATTGGAAAATAAATTACTTAACTAATCAATACCTATACAGTACAGTAGGTTTTCACAGGATGATCTTAATAAATGGTAAATAACAGAGCAGAGAGCAAACGGGGTTATGACCGAAAAGAAAAGGAACTCTCTCTATTCTTTACGTCAGCATGTGTAGGCACGATGTGCGGAAACTGGAAACACTAAATCGAAAAAGCGCACATCCGAAAAGTTGAAAGTGAATTGTAGAAAAAATAATGTCTTTCGTATACATAAAATACTGCGTGTCCTAACTTCACTTTCCGTACATTGCCTTCTTCGTTGCGACGACGATGTCTTTTGCGAACACCAACAATAAGTACGACTCCCATTCAGTACCACATCCTTATAATATCATCCTTTACTCAGTATTTTCCATTCTCCTCAATATTCCATTACAATTTTTAAAGCATTGCACCGACAAATCTGCACCACATGGGTTGCAAGAACGGCTCCCGATGTAGATCTCCCATGTAAAGAACAGACTTCCTTTTTGAACACAAGTTTACTTAAACACATGAAGCAATGTGATGCACAGTTGTATTACTTGTACCCGTTCCTATACATACAGATTCGTATAATAATATGCGTATGCATGAATGTATGTATGGTACTGCTTTTAGAGTTGATGTAGAAAAAGTACTTGCTCTCTCTGTGCATGTTGTGTAAACGGCAGATGGTATCGTTCACATCCCCTTTTCTTTGTGTGCTCGAACTAGTAGTAGTCGTCTAGCTACCAGCAGTTTTCAGTTCTGCCTGAATTTACTCACATGTGAACGAGTCAAAGCTAGCTACTACTGTACTATAGGTACTGGAAAACTTATATTATTATCGTTTCAACTATCTTCGGGAACTAGGTTGAGTTTTACATTTTGGGTCGTTTGTTCCTTCGTTTCCCTTAGCTAAGCGTATCTCCCGGACAGTGCTTCAGCTTTTTAGCTCCATTTCCGGGTTTCAACAATTATTATCTCCTACGTAGGCTACAGATATCTTTAGTAGCTGAATTCTACCTGCATGCATGCTTTTATCTTCCTCTGAGCTTTTACTACGTTCGTAAGTGCATGGTATACGATTTAAATCACCTGGGTTAAGGGCCACTAAAACATACGAAACTAATTGTTTGCAGTCGTACGAGAGTGGGTCTACTCACAGTCTGCAGTCCCTGAACTGTCTGTATTAAGTTAAAACACAAACGATGCCGATATGCATGCAAAGGATGTGGAAAATGCTATTTTAGTATTACGTATGTGTGTTAACCCGTGTACCTGTACTGAAAGAGTATATTTTTTAAGTAGAACAGTTACAGATAGTACTGAAATGCTTAGCGAGTATAATATTTCAAAAAGTATACGGGGTATACGAGATAAGTATGATATTAGAGAAAGACGTATCTATTGTGTAGGTAAAGTAAGTACACAAGCAACTCCCTCCGAATTTACATTATCCTTTACATCACACATTCGTGTCGTCATATCCCTTCCACTTCCTTTCCCAAATGTTCAAGTCTCTCGCTCTACTTCCAAATCTATTTTCAATCCTTCTCGCTCTTTACACAGTTCATAACAGGATAATACACAACACTACACTTGGGGACATATTTTCAGTCACAAACATGTACACCCATGCAAACTACGTGTAATATGCATATAAACAGACTTATTATTGTGTTTCTCTTCCAGTGTCGTATACAAAGTTATTACATAATAATTTCATACCTGACTGAGCCAAACGGTTTTCTTTTTACAAAATTCAGGACAGGAAGTCATTCGAGGAAGGGGAATCCTTATAGCAGCAATACAAAAGCATAGGGCGTCTTTCCTGCAGCTACGGCTTATGTACTTTTCTAAACGTAAGTACAGTAGCTTTGGGTGACACAACAAAAGTTCATACAACTACAACCCACTATGTGGGCTAAAGGGTTTTGTGATGTGATAAGAATATTTACATTTATTCATTAAATCAATTCAAATGTATTTTTTACATTTGTCCTGCTTGATTGGGTGAGATTTACATTTCATTATACAACAATGCATACCTATAAGTACATGTAAGATATGCAATACCATAACACTTCACGTGGGTTAAAAACTCGTAGGAAGAGTACTGAAGTTATTTTGTCAAAGAAAAGGATTAGCTTCGTTTCCTCTGATATTCAACACATAGAGATGGTAGTAGCAGTGAAACCTTTGAAATGAGAGACACAATGAGATGCAAAGCAAGAAGATATTATTGCTTACGGCCCATTTGTGATCCTATACCTGTGCATAAAGAAAATGCATTAAGGACACAATAATAGGACATGCTTTTCATGCACAGTTGCACATGAGCCTTTGACAACCAAATCGAGATGGGAAATTACAAAGGGCAGTTTCATATCCGAAAGGGATACTTAAACTCGACCTACCTTCTATTTCATGCGTGCTTATTGCTTACTAATTGTAAAATTCTCTACTAAAATTATAATGCCATAATAACCATAAATTGAGACGTCCTCCGATTGTATTGGTTTGCACTTATGCGAAATAATAGTACCTGTGCCTAATCTCAAATCTCAAAGCTTGTCTGTAAACATAGGTACATCTTTTAGTCGTGTTGCAATCTTTCCTGGAAAGTGAAAGCTTTCTCACGTCAACTGCAGTTCTGCTAATGTCAAACAAATTTTAGTAGGACGAACAAGCAAATAAGTAGAAAGAAAAATCAAACAAACCTTACAGGACTGTAACACAACGACATTGAGCTCATTAAAACTTTTGATGGCAATACGGTAGCTATAATCTTATTTTTAACTTGTCCTTCATCAACTATCTTTGTGTATACAAGAGATTGCTCCAAATTCAGATATTGTACAAAAAAGTTGTAACTTCTCACATTTATTAGATATGCCATTACATAACAGGATATGGTCTGTTAAATTGTTAACATTCAACCTTCGATAAATCTACTGGATTACTGTCGTGTAAAGTAAAAATTACACAATTAACTCGCTTATAGCCAAGTTTCCACAAAAACTGGCGTCAATGAAAAGCGGCGACTCTGTTTTCCACACGTGAGTGATAAACGCAAATAATATAATTGGGCAATCGCACGATATGAAGCTAAAAAGCTTTAAAAAGTGTAAAAAAAATGTTTGCCGATTTTTTCTGTCATAAAAAGATTAACTTTACTCGAATGTTGACAGTGATGCAAAGGATTTGGTTAAAAGTATGTCATCATTAACTTGAAAATTGTTAAAAAAAGAATAACGTTCGAATGTTTGATATGCACATGTTCAATATATTCAAGAGCTTCTTCTGAAAATTATTTGCTATCTTCATTCACATTAGATAACTATTTTTGAATCCCAAAAGTTAGCTTACTTAAATCGACCATTTTCCTCCCAATTTATATTTAAGCATATCTAAAGCACCTACCTATGTCTTTCTATAAGTACAGATGCATCATATGGATTATAGACTATGACAGATAAAATTAGCCAAATTGACAAACGTTGCACAATGTCACCTTCTCATTAGCACATGGAAAACTTTCCACTACAATTTAGCAAATTAGCACTAACTTTTAGAGAACAGGTGCGTCAATGCAGAGAACTGATGTAAGTGCACAATTCAAAAGTAAAAAGTGCAAAATCCTTGTGTCAATCAAGGTTAGGCATTACCTAGTCATGAAAATCCTCTATTACAAAGTTGTGCTTTGATGATAAAACATTTTTAGCTTGATAAGAACAAAAAAATTATCAGTTAGTCATGTTTTATAAATTAGTAATCTTCAGACATGCAATAAGTTCAACTGCTATTTACTTTTAGCATTGCAGATTTTATACGTAGCACATACAACCGTTCATGTTGAGCACACTAGGCTACTTATTATTATTTCTTCATTCCTCCCAAACTCAAAGCATGAATAGGTTAACAATAAAATCCTTCGCTCACAGTCAAAGTCCTTTTATACTCACAGTATCCCTCTCTGACTTGACAAAATTAGAACAAACTTTGATTAGCACTCACGAGGTTTGAAATTAGCAAGACATTATAATTTTCCCTTGACTTTGTAAATTGACGTCACTAAATCATCGTGGCTGAGGACAAAATCTCTTTCCGTGTTACTATTCGTATTCCGTACCTATTACCTATACAAAACCCAAAAATGCAAACACAACATGTCCAATGTCCTTTTCAATTGTAATAAAAACAGTTGAACGATTAATGTCCGAGGCTGCATATATTCAAAGATTTAGCGACTCGCCGCAAACAGCAAACGAAATGAAGATTCGCTAATAAATGAGCTTTTATTGAGAAATAACCTTTTTATTGCTTATAATATATCAAAGAATGTAAAATACCTATGTATATAGCAAAGCACTCCACGAGTGTACATACCTATATAGGCAATTCATAATAAAATAAATCAATGTACAGTCTAAAACGTACTCCCACGGTAGTTGGGCATTACTAAGTCTTTAGTGTATAAGTTTTATACGAGTGCTCTAAATTAAAACTTCTGTTCTGAGTCAGTACAACCAAATGGAAACCACGACCCACGAAATCATTCTGCATTCCATAAAATTGTGAACTGTACGAGGCTTAAGTGGTGTATTGTTTTAGTGTAGCATGTACGAAATTCAAGGTTAAGTCTACTGTCTACTTTCGTTAGTAAAGCTTTGTAATAAAAATTCCTATCAAAACTGACAGAAACAACTGCACTCGTTCTTGGTCTGAAAGTATTATAAATCGCAGTAGATATTTTCATTAATAAGTAATTGCTACAACTAAGTAATTTTCAACAGCGCATTTCTTTCTTTGCATTGTCGGTATATATGCGAAGAACATAACACGTTGCAACGTAATGGAAACCTCATTTAAACCGCATCAATAAATCACGAGAGTGGTGCAACGTAACGCGGCAGATGACATGAAAACGAAAAATCATTTAGATTTTAAGCACCTTGATTGAAGTGCAAGTCCTTTTCTGCTCTTCACAGTTTCTGTTTATGGAGTTGCATCTAGTTGAGATGAGGTTAATGGTGTGAGTAGCTTTGAAACGCGTTACACATTGTATTATCAGTAAGTGTGGTTTACTTTAATCCTTTACTTGGCTCATAAACCTCTTCATAATTTACCTACACACAAATTTTTACTGGCACATTGATGAAATGCGAATTATGACTTAATCCTCAGATTTAAAGTACTTAAAGTGCCATTTTTATCTACTGGGTGATTTTTAACATGAGTACCTTCATACCTTTACTCCTCATAAACAACACAATTTAGAAACAGTGTGCCAATACTAATACGTGCCATGCGTCATAGGAAAAATACTGATCCCCAAATAGTTTTATATAATAAATTGAAGATCACAAATGTAATAAAAATCACAAATAATGCGCTGTCATTCCTTATTTTATTACATACAGTAACGCTTACGGTATATAGACGAAATGTCCTAACTTATCATAATAATTGATAATTACAACTAATAAGCCAACGAAAGTCAAACACCCACACACATCTCCCCATTCTCCAAATCTTTTCATTCCCATTTATGATATTTATGTTTTCATTACTCGGACCAAGCCTAACCTAAAAGGAAAAATACACTAATTATGTCATTATTTACGTACGTTGTTGTTTCTGACGGAGCCAGAGCATCAGCAATTGAACAACTGCGTTGTTATTGTGCAACGGTACATATACTATACACTTCTAACCGAATTTGCGGTTAAGTAGTAAACAAGTGGATTATGCGATGCAAGATCTCTGTAGATCTTTTTCAAAAATAAATATACAACTGTAGCTGTAACTCAGTCGTATATAATAAAGTGACATGACTCATTGATCATACATATTTCCCAGGTTGCCGGGCCCGCCTACACGATTTGGCTTGACTTTGCTGCATCGCACTTCTACAATACAAACTCTTCAACACAGCTACAAAAATACTTGCCTAACACACACTCCAGGAATCTCCAGGATTACATTTAACTTGTTGCTATCCATATACAACAACGAGACGGGACAACTACGCAGAAAATGGAAACTTTCTATTTGTCTTCTGTATTTGGTAACAAGTTCCTAGACACGGTCGTGTCAGGCAAGCTACTACCCACATCCCCGCTTACAAAACGATGTGATTTCCACTGGAGACCGAGGACGACGCAGTTGTTGATAAAGAAGTGGATATCCTACCTAATGCTTCCAAGAAGGAACACTCTGCAGACTGCAGATTCTCATTTGCTCCTGTCACAAAGAAATCTAAGAATGGACGCTTTCCTCGCCAATTCTATAGCTATACGCCTATTCGATCCTTACGAACACCGGGCGTTTCATCATTTTATCTGGAGTAAATAATTTATTGCGTTTATTTAAAGCGAGAGGGATAACAAATCGTTTTAGTCTACTTTTCTCGGCTCAGCGTTGTCCGGTTCTGAGTAAACTACAGTCATGAGTAAAAATAGCACTTGATTAATTTCTAAGTGTATTTTATCTTTGTCATTCTCCGTATAAATAGAATTTCCTCCGGGATTGGAGTAATTGTCTGTAGCACGGTAAAAGGTATATTGTCAAACTAAACCAGGACACAGGAAGATTACTTTGTCAGTCTAGTCTCCAACTTTAGCAAGCAAGCTTGAATTACAATTACCGTTGAGCGTCTGTCTCAGTTGACCAACTCTGTTTGCTTTTTACTAAAGCAGCTCAACTTCGGATAATACTAGTGGGAACTGGCTTCATTCGTGTGTAACAATGAACCACGCCATATATAAGACATGAAATAAAATGCCCGATGTAGGTATTAGGTAATAAGGTAATACTAGTAATACAATACCGATCAAATAAGAGCAAAGTATTTTCCTGGTTTTTGTTCCTACATTCACCACCTACTTACTTAGACAAACTTATAAAATTACATGCGGGTAGTATTAGGCTATAATTATATTCCTGCTGCTTTCAGCATGTAGTGCACACGACGATACATGTGTTGTGTATTTCCTATATGCAACCACAGTAGTTACAGTCTTGTTAGTCAAGTTACTCATGTAGTGTGAGACTTACAAATAATATGAGCCAGAAAATTTGTTACAAGATACAATAATAATGCTGGCTCCTTTGAGTCAGCTCTCTGAGTTTCCCAATCTAAATTATACATTTATTAACGGTTGCATTACAACAGCCCAGCATACTATAACTGAACAAATCAATAAATTAGACACGTAGGTCTAATAAACCCATCTGATATATGATGTCTGTGTTTATTAGACACACCTTTGAGCCAGACAAATATACACAAGCCTAAAAAGTGCCCCTACGTTGTACAAGTTCAGATTATACTACACCACAACTAACACTACTAATTTTCTTCCACTCTCTTTCTGCGTCTATGTATTTTCTAATATTTACTTTGTATCTGTACTACTGGTAGCTGCAAATACAAGAGCCACTATGTTTTGCCTCTGCACTTTATTTTAGTTTATGAGTCCGGAGACTAGAGAACGTACACAAAATGTAGCTTGATAAAAGTCGTTTCAGCCGACTGTGCGTTTGGACAAAACGTGTATTCTATGCATTCATACCTAGGTACGCAAGTATTGTGTTTCGTTGTAGCAAACAAAAATTGGATCAATATTCCCTCCTCGTTAAGTTTTACTATAAAGATAGCAGAAAAACAAGACAGAGAAGAAGTGCACTTAAGCGGACACGTTTCTACTTCTATATACATGCGTTACACAAATATATACAGAGAAATGTTTAGCAGAGAAATACAATCTCATCTAAAAAGAAATAATATTATGAGTTAGGCTGTAGAAATATATTAGGTCGTAGTAAGAGTAGTCCGGTAGAGTCTTAAGTTAGACTGTTTGTGAAATGAAAACATCAACACACACGTGTAACGCATTTTTCAAATAGTCAACACTCCAATTTCTGCACACTTCCACTTGGACACACTTCCCCTTGGAGCGAAAAGATTTTTTTCTATTTATAATGTTTTCTGGCATGATAAATTAATCTTAACTGGTTTCACGTGACTTTACAGAATCTCAACTTGTCCTGCTGCAGGGGTGAATGAAAGAAAAATTTGCTAAACATTACAATCGCGAAACACCACAATACTGACTGATAATATTGCGTAGAAGGCGAAATCTAGGCCGGGAGCTAATCCGGGAAATATTGCATCGCATCCGGGTCCATGTCCGAAGCAAAAGCAAAGGAGAAACAATGATGAATGAAATTGTCATGTAATTATGCCTCGGGTTGAGTAATTAATGACGGCATTGGTAGACAATGTAGAGAAACTGGTTTCAGTTGGTTTACCGCTTTCATGGCCCGACATTTAATCATTTAATCGTAGTATTGTACAAAATTGCCACAGACTACGTACAATATAACATAAAAGTGTAGCACAGGATAACCCAGCATAACGGACTCTGTCAGAGAGTCTCAACTGGACTTTGTTTGGCGAGTTGCACTACATTTTAACATTATAGACATTATTTTCATTAGGTAACCTCACCGCCAGCAAAGCCAGAAGCACATTGAGCCTCTCTCTCTCTCTGAATGAGTCTCTCCTTATATACTTGCTTTGTTTTATACTAGCAATGGATTTCAGCCCAGGGAGTTCAGTTCGCGTCTGTTAAATGAACTGCATTGAATTGGAGTGCTAGACGAACTGGTAGAGTGATGGTGATGATTATGATTGATTAATCTCCACTTTACTTCACGCTACATGTAGAGATAGGTATTACCCGTCTAGTATAGAAAGAAACTGCATTTACACACAGTTCATCATACACAACCACCTCCACATGGTCTGTACTGCTTATTCTAATGCTCTCAGAGAGAATTATTACAGTGAGTAAATACATATACGGGGAGATTTCATGATTAGGTAAATTTACCTTGTTTATGAAGTTGCAGTAGAAGTAGCTGCTGGTGGTGGTAGTAGTAGTGTGGCAGGTAGGCGCGTGTCACTCACCAAATCACACCACACCAGTATTTGCTGTACGTATTTGTTTGTGTGTAACATAGTGGTTGGGTTGGTTGGACTAAAGCTTAGGTAAATTAAATGCAAATCTGCCATCAAATCAAATCCCAGAGCCTATAATATTATAGCTACAAGGGAAAAACTTATCACATCAGATCTAATCAACAATAAGCGTTTGACTCGTAGTGAGCTACCCAGAATTTACAGAATGAAACCAAACAGGATACAGTCTAGTTGTAATATTAATTTATAGATTGTGTTTTAGTACAAGTGAAACAAAGGCGAGAAAAGTACCTGAAATATTCTTTTCCATTACTATTCCATGCCAATAATATTCTATGGGATTCTGATAATAAGTAAGTAAGTAATGTATATGTACAAAGGTTCAAGTCTTTCGTACAGTACATACACACTTACACACACATGTAATATTAATATTACTTACTAATATACAACAGTACTACTGCTAATACTAAATAGAGAGATAGCCCAGAATGTATTTTACTCAAAGTATCTTTATCGCATCTACGCAACATTTATTTATTGCCTGCAAGTCAAAAGAAGACAGATGTAAATAAGTATTGCCAAGTGGTATATAATGCACTGTAATTTAATGTAATGGAAAATCGTATATGTAGGTCTCGAGTTTTGTGCAGGCTGTGTGTGCACAGATACATTACCTATATGCTATTTAAGCTGACTGCAAGAAAGAAATCCATACGATCACTTCTACTTTACAACCAAGAGAAGTTCAGTTTGACTTGGATTGGCTTTAGTTCACCTTGAGCGATAAGAGTGAAATGAATCAAATCAGGAACCTTCTACTTTGTAAAGCAAATAATATGTGTGTGTCTACTCGCACTGTACTTTACGCTGAAGATCTCAGATTCCTTTTTTAGCATGTAGGTGGATTTCTGCTAGCTTTGTAGCAACGAATGATTTTTATGTACACATTTATCTACCTAGTTTGCAAAATCTTAGCTGAGTAATGATAAATAATGTTTATTATTACTTAGTCAAGCAAGATGTGATGTTATATACGAGCACAATCCCTAGAGAGAGAGAACGTACATAGGTAGTTTACATTGTACACGTAGATTATTCTTCTACTATATAATTTCTTTATGATTCAAGAGCGAATATGTGTCTCCTCCCTTCTAAAAATACATTTGCGGTCTGGTAACACATTACACTGACATTTGATGAACACTCGGGCCAAATTCTCATGCAAATATTGTTATTTTCTTCATTCAATATAAATAATGTGGATAGAAAAGTCACATGCGAATTTTAAACACTAATGTAATGTGAACCTAACAGATCCAGTCACAATTCTCACCTTTTAAGGAGGTAATTTTGGTAGCTACACATAGATACAACGAAACGGACAGTACCTACACACTACAAGCTATAATAAGAGTGTAAAGTCAACCTTTTATGAACGAAAGGAATAACATGTAATTTTATCATAATGACATCACGAGCTGTTTTGCTCGCCTAAAATGCTTTTGAGGTAAAAATATGAATGTATGAACATAGCAGGAGATTTTTATGTTCTCTTAGCGTCTCTATAAACAAGAAGGTTACTACCGCACTAATTGCACTGTACAATTCCCAAAAAACGACTAAAAAATGGGAACATTATTACTAAACTAAAGAAGGCCGTAATATTTAATGTTGCTCTTAATATTCCAAAGAGGTAGAATTTAGTAGCATCATAAAATACGAATAAGCAATCTCATCTCTGCAGGTTGGTGATATACAGATAACACTATCAGCTTCACGCATGCATGTAATGTTTGTTATTATTAGTCTTCTTAATATTGTAAGTTCCTTACTTATGTGAGTAGGTGCTTATTTCTAAGCTTTGTTGTCTTGGGGGAAAAGCGAGGACAAAGAAAAGGTGTGAAGCAATAATAATAATAATATTTCTGCTATATGTGCTCATACAATGAATTAAGTCTCACAGCTTACGTCCAATGGCAAGTATTGTGCTTGTATGAATGCTACATAGTTATTAAATACAATTCTAAAAATACTTAACGTTCTTTACTTGCCTTGTAAAGCTCTTCTCTACTTTACAAGCATCTTAAGTGAGTAAAGTCGAACAACTAAACAATGGATTCAATTCATTCTTTTTGTCGGCTCTCTTCATTACTCCTTCTGTGTCTCTGATGATCTTGTAAGCTTTTGCGAATCCGCTTGTGTATTCTATACGCGTAGACCCATATTAATTTCAAGCTGTTTCCTTGATTATCATTGCAAATGCAAGAATAATTTTAAGCTTCTAGAACACGTGCGCAAATTCACTAATATGTGTCAAATGAACTTTGCAAACACTAAACTTCCCTAATTTTAAAATAAACCTTAACGCTTCAGAATAAATCTGAGTTCCACAATTTTTTTTCCTTTACATAATAATTGTTAGATTTCTTGCAGTAAAAAGCCGAAGTACGTACATAATAGGTTTAGCAATTTATGAAGTGATTCAGTAAAATTATTCAAGTTGGTTAGAGTTGGTTCTACTAACAGAAGCATAAATGGCTTACAATAGGATTTTTATCAGTTCCTATTTACTGGGTTGCTTTGTATTTCCAGAATCACAAAGAAAACTCATAATATGGTATGGAGTCATCATGCAGGTAGAATTGTAAAGCTCTTCGAAGGTGAACTCCGTGAACAGATCTCATTTTAAAGGGAAGTGAACTTTGGTATGAAGTCAGGAGAGCATTAAGACTGTCTACTACATCTTTCAGTACAGGCCTACTATAGATAGAAAATCAGCAGGAAATAATATAGCTGTTGGAAACTGGAATATGAATGCAAATGTGAGAGAATTCAATAGCTTCATCTAAAGTCTCTGAAAGAAACATTCAACGCTATAGGCACATTTTGTTAAAGTTATTCAAACTGTAATACAATGCCCACCATGCGTTGCATACTACACATATTCCACATATTCTTCAGAAGTACACAGAAGCTGAAAGTAAAGCTATTATTTTGATGTATCTTTCTTCTTGAAGAACATTATTGCCTTTTAGGATTACCTGTGTAATACTCTCAGGTGTATTTGAAAATACATAGACAGGAACGTCTACATGTAATGTCTCTACTATTTTTGTGCAGTGTACACATACCTGTGCTTATTTTGGCTCTTGTATAGCTGCCTATAAATAACCTATGTAATGGATGTGCATTATTTACGTCTGTAAGCGTAAGTATCTTAATATACGACTCTTATTACGTTTCCACATCATTACATTCAACTTCTAAAGTCGTGGCTATCGCCTACTGTGCTGCAGCAACATTAAATCAAATTCTCATCGCTTCTGTTCTCTTCTTACCCTTTCCTTTGCGTCCTTTCCTCTCACAGTCGATGCCTTTTCTATATACTTAATTTTCATTGAAATACAATTTCATCACAGGAGAACTCATCCATTTATGCATATTATTATTGTGTACCATTGGAGATCTTTCAATAATAATTATTGAATTTTAATTGTATGGATGTATTCAAAGTGAATCCGCGTGGACAGCCAGTCTATTTTACTAATTTCTTGGCTTCTTTCATTACAAGAAAAGGATTTTGCAGGCACATGCGGTATAAAATGAAGCACAAGGTAGAACAGACCTTAATGTCCTTTTTGGTCGTGGGCATAGGACGCAGTGACATGACATAACTACAGGGCAGGTGAGAAGGAAAGTGTCACGCGATGAAAACTTGATTGTATGCAGATGCCCTTACACTTTTAACCTTAAGACTGTCGAGTCAGCAGGCCAAGTCAAATCAACTCGAGAGAGCTGCCTAAAAAGGATCCTGCCAAATATAATGAAGCCTTTCATCGAAAACTGCTCCTTCACTCACTTTGCATCGTTTCCAAACGGAAAATTCGCCAAAACTACGTAGGCAGCACAGAATGAGTTATCTGCAAATTACGGACTTACGCTAATAGTTATAGCAATTCGTAGCCAAGTCGCTCGCATGTGAAGCAAAGTAAGGAAACTTGGTGCAAAAATTTAATAATATTTATGAATGCACAAAGGAGGGTGACTGTGACTCTTTTTAGTTGGACTAAACTTGACTTGTGTATACGAAGAAGATGATGTATGATACGTGAAATGCATTAGATGAGATTATGGATGACCAAGGCCAATATTTTGTATAAGCTTTCGTCTGTTATTTTTTACCTGCTTGCCATGTCTAGAAGTATATACAAGTATATGTAAGTATGATAGGACAACTTTAACAGCTTATCCCACTTAATTTCGTTTTGTTGTGGCTCATCCTTCTTCTATTCATTTTCATTCTTTATTGAATCTATGAATTGAACTTTTTCTTATATTTTATGTGCATTGTATTGTGCATCAGGGGAACTATAAAGTAGTATGCCTTTATGACTCAGGAAAATATAAAAATATATACGAATACATAGCATAAAACATTGTACAATTGTAAGTTAACTATTTAGATACGTGCATTTAGTACTACACATTACATTACTCCAGACAGCCCAAGAAAGAAACATGTTGTTCACTGCTCTTTCATGCCGTGACTTTGTAAAGTCAAAGTCAGCACGGAATACGTAACATGTTTCATGCTATGTACAATAAAACACCTTCACTCTCATACAGAAATCTCTTCTTTCTTCAATTTACTTTTATACGTGCATTATTGGTGGTAACATAATTCTGAAATATTATGTGGGCCTACCTTTACTGAAGTTATATAAAGTAATATTATGTAGGTATATCTACTTGTTAATTCCTATAGGTATTCTATACCGTGCTATAATGCTTTTTATAATGTGTTTTATTAGTAAATGTTCTGTATCTCATAATCCTCACCATGTTCAGCTCAACGGAACTCTGCCAAGCAAAGATAATTCTATCATTTTCATATCCACCACCTTACCCTTAATATTTATACATGAGCATGACCCATACAAATTTGGTACAATGTACACCTTAGACTTAGACCTACACATTTTTATCTGACTCAAAAAAGCATTACTCACTCTTACTTACATTTAGTATAGTTTTGTGTGACTTATTCTTTCGATCTGTACACTTTATTTTGTGGTTTCACTTTGAAAGATACTTATTCTGACTGTAGTAACACTTAATCTTCTTGTATAATGAGCATATTATATGAAACCCACTTTGTAATTCGTACAACTCTGGAAGAACAGTGTCCGTTTGTATTTCGTTTTACGTTTCACGCTACTTATACTAAGCTCAAAACACATTCTTGAGAAAAGCTTCGACAATTGTCTTGCTTATAAGTTGCAAAGCTACGAATTAACAACGAACAAGAGATTTTTCTTCTCCCTAACGTTTTGTGATTCTCCAGCCAACCGTCAGTTGTCCAGCGTGGGCATGCAATGTGTACTCCACAAAAACCTACACAACAGCTTTATATGCTTATATATGTACTTACCTATACAATAATCTCATATAGACTCTAATGGTGGTCATTTGTGCTGATGTAACATTTAATGTAAAGGTACAACATGTATGTATAGATTGTGTATGTATGAACGCACATTTTCTTCCGAACAATGAATTTAAATGAGTAATATCGCATACTGCAGACTACAATGGATTACTAATAGTACAGCATAAATGATGTACTTTTTCATAGCACATCCTACACATACTGTCATTATTTAACGCAACTACGACTAAAATACCTATATTATCTTGTATTCAAGAAAAAACAATAAATTTTTTTATCCATGATCAAGGGCGACAGAATTAACGTTAATTGTACACTGTCACCAGACATGCCAATGCATTACTTTTTAGATTCGGACATTTATCTTTTTCTATATGAAGAGCCAGTACAATTAATGTTTGTGTCTATCAGTCCTGATTATATTATAGCCGTTATTAGCACCTAAATGACTTGTGGTTGATGTCGATGAATGTGTATGTATGCGAAAAGCCTACTATAATTATAATACCTACTTTCCGACACGAGAACTTCAAAGATAAAGATTAAGCCTTCAAATATCAACTTGAATGAATTTACGAGTATCAATGACTCCTGCAAGTGAATTATAACTTTAGTAAATGTGAATTATAAGTATCACCCCACATCGATTAAAGTCATTTCATTTCATTCCTTCCAACCATTTCCATTTAATAAACATGTTTTGCATAAAACAGAACCAGTATGTACGAAATGCATAGCTAGAGATACCATGAATGCAATTTTCTTGTTTTATTATGCACCTTGACCTTTCTTCGATATTTGAAATATGTGAAAGGAATCTGAAAAGTAGTAAAAGTGAAATATCATACATAACTAGTAGGGAGTTAAATTATTAGAAGTGAAACGAGCTTTTGACTATATTATTATTATTATTATTCACACTCAACTCTTTAAGGTAAGGCAGTTGGTATTGCTGCTGAATCTGTTTCTGCATTCTCTTTGTGATAAGTGAAGCCTTAATAATTCGATTTACAATGAAGTTACAAGAATCTAGCTATAATTGCAGAGTGTGTCTATTGAATTACAAATTATTAACACTTCATTATCAAATATACAAGTCTATTATGTTGGTAGAGTCCGGATGGAATGTGTTTCAGAAACAATTAGCCTTCGTAAGAACACAATAATTGAAAAGTGAGTACCTATACAGAATATTATAGAGAATAAATCGAATAAAATGCAACGACCTGTTTGACCTCTTGGATGCAATCAGTTTGCAATTTAATTCAATCTGCTAAGAATCTCAAAGAAATGGGGATAAAGGATTATTTACGCTTTCACAACGCAATGCGATAAAAAATCTAATCATAACGTAGACCAGCTTGTTTCTTTTCTTCTGCTAGCATCTTATTATTTCAATCTACAACTAAGAATGAAATGCAATTATCCATAGATTCTATTCTATATAGCTCATGGTTTTGCTAATAGTTTACTTTATTACAACACGTAATAGATTTTATACTCAATACCAAAAAATACGCTTTACAGAATACACAGTACTAGAGAACCTTACAACTTACTTTACCTTATGCATTGTGTACCTACCTCAAACAACTATTTGATACTCCACTCCACTGTCCAATAGATAAGTTTATCTTCTCCAATCGACAAAAATGAAGTGGTAGAGAATTACAAAGTGTAAAAAGGTTTTTTGTACGTACCTTGCCCATAAAATATTTTCTGTATGCCAGCGCCGTCTCATCTTGGTCAATCTTTGGTTTGGGCATCAAGCCTGTGTTTGTGGAACTGCTCGACAATGACGAATGCGAAAACTCTGGTGGACTTTCTGAACCAGCACCTTCCACCCAGTAGCCTCCTCTTCGTGGCAAAACAACCAACGGATACGGCTGTGGTCCATTTAGTACTTCTTCCAATAATTCCTGAAACAAAACAAACAAAAGTAGTTCCTTGGTTAATTAAATATTCATTTCCATTTTATCAACAAGTTTACACAACAAAAGTATTCTTATCACTTTCTTTCTCGTATACATCTGCACAGCAGGAATCATAAAATAAGTAATATCTTTTAATCCTACTCATCTCCCACGTAAATTACAATAAAAACGGAGGCTGTAAACCAGCAAATTACATAATTACAAAATAACGTACTAAAAATTTCCCTTTTTGTAATTTAGCCATAGTGGTAAATGACGTAATTACGGGTTGCATGTTTTAGACAGGCTCAATTTGTACAAACTCAATTTTACGAGGTAATACCACGTCACATCAACGCAGCAGCCGAAACTTTTCATCGCGAGACCCTCCGTCGTCACAAAAAGACATTTCTATGAATTATGACTTCAGAGAACCTGATTTTTCAACGCTAAAAGAATTTACCACGGAAGTTGGAGTCTATATAGCATGCTGGAAACGAAATAAGTTTTTTCGTAAGTTTCACTCAACATGTTATTACGTTGCTCTTTGAACGGATGGAATAAAATATTCAGGTGCATCACATCACACGTGTTCATGATATGGGATATGTACTGCATATTTATTCCTAATATTCTATTGTGCATTTACTAACTGCAAGCTCATGAATACGCAGTCTTTATTCTTCGCCGAATTATAGAGAGGAGAGAATAATATTTATAAAAACAGCCCAACCCTAACTTACTTTCTTGCTTGGCTTGGATTAATTTGACTTTGACTGTGTGTCGCTACGTTATTCAAGCTTTGCCCAACCCTTCTCATTCAAATTTTTCTTATGAAAAATGCACTTATAAGAGAGGCGAAATGTTCTTAGCACAAATTCGTGATCGTTATGACCTTTTCGCTTATTAGATTCGGATGGACGCACAAAGCACAGACAAAACATAACACACGATGTAATAAACCATTTAAAACACACAGTATCGTTTTATAACAGCTTGCTTAACTATTTTAATACATCTTGCAAACTATTTTATACTGGTGGATTTTTATTAACGTTACATTGTATACAGATGTAGTAGAGATGTGATCCTTTGATTTTGTTACAGTGCAGTGTATAGGTGTTACCATTTCTTTTAAATGTGTAACACATACCAAAGCAATAAGTATATAGAATTAACAACAACCTATGTTATATAGTCATAATATTATTGCAAAAGTATTTAGAATGTTACAATTCAAGCAAGCAGTTTATTATAGCGAGTGAGAGGTAATTTCTAAGAAGTTTAAAGCAGTATAAGCCACACTACGTAAGTATTCTAGAGCATAAAATCGTATCTGCACATTTGCAACGGTCTATTAATAACGAGTGCCCTTCGGCATCTTCTAACAATTATAATTGAAAATATTTGGCAAACAAAATACAATGTTACATTTTAAGATCTTTGTGTAAAGGTGTTGTATGTATATCTGTAGTAGATGCATATTGTAGGAGGCAGTAGTAGGTTCTCATTCACACTCAGCACTTTACAAGCAAGCAATGTTACTTCAGTAGTGTACAGCGTACATTTATAGTGTTAAAGACCTTAACAAGTAAAAGTAAAAAAATGTTCACACTTCTTGGTAGAAAATTGATTTATCTCAGAGCAGAGTAAATTCAGCAGAGATATTGAAAGACTTTTCTGTTTTAATTGCCACAATTATGCAAGTTATTACGTCTATTCCGCAAGTTAGATAAACAATAAACAAAGTAACGTTTGGTAGGTTGCTTCCAATGATCTAAATATATATCTTTGTTTACGATTTCTATCACTCAAACGAAAAATAAACAAGTTGTTAAAGATTACTACAACTGTATTCGTAACCTTATGCTTCTGTTTACAATTTGTCTTGAAGGTGTGTGCTCAACTGAGAATAGACATTTGCTCCACACATAAAACAACATTCATTCTGTTATATCACAACTCAACCTTTACAAATCCGCATTGCTTCGTAGCACTTCACACTCAACATTTATTGAGCATTTTTTAGGGAAATCACTTTTGCCTGCATTTAAAATGCAGAATTATTTTTGTACACAATCCAGTTTAAAACAGCTACAACGGCTTTGTGTACGTGTTATGACGCAAAAATTTTAATTGACTAAAACTGCATCTTTTTTACTGTCATTATAAAATATTACAATTAAATTTAACAACCAGAGAATGCCATTAAAAAAGTATTTACCTAAAATAGAGAAATATCGACACAAAAGGCATTTGTTGTAAGCGTAGCTTGTAATAATGCTGTTTGAGTTGTTAAAAGCGCTAATTGAAATTGCAAATATATGTTAAAGCCTTAATTGGTATTCACTTGGTCGGAACGAATGCAACATAGAGCATTGTTAGTTTAATAAAATAAATATGCATACTATGTATATATTTAAATAAATCAGTAAGCCACCCAGGTACGTAAAAGCGTTACCAGTTTCACAGTGGATAACCTTGGGTTGCAAAATGTTGATGCTTGCTGGAGTGCCAAAAACATTTTCATCAATTTCTACTATGAATACAAAGTAAGCTTCTAGGTAAGTAACAAGTAGAAAGTGTTACATGATGCTTGTGCATATTATTATTGGTGGTGTTAGAAATATTGCTTTGCCATTAGCATGCAAGCTGTCAATCGCCACAATAAAATCGGGATGCAGTTATCGTAAATTGAATTGCTTTCATGTTTCTTAGTCTTTCAAGTGTACATGAAACGAAGGTAATTTAGTATGCTACACATAATTGTGACTGCATTTGCATACGTGCAATTCTAGAAGAATAGTTTTGTAACCTTGACATGATATGGAAGCATGGACAAGAAAATCTAAAGTGAATTCTCTAGGACGTAGTTTATGAAACATTTTGGCCTTAGCTTTGGTGTTTGTGCTTTGGTCACACTAAAACATTCTCCGTACATATTTCCGCAGATGTGTTCTACGGTTATTCTAATACCTGTATGTTGTACTAAACACAAATCCTCACACGTATTAGAGTGATTCTAAAACTCTTAAGCTTCTCCTGTGAACCTAATGTTTCTCCACGGTATAGTAATTTGGTGCTGCTGTCATGTCACTTGCAGAAAACTACATCTGAATACAAACTGAACGCATAAGTCAATCTATGTATTCTACATGCACTTCCCTATGCAATTTGTATTCAGAAAGAAACTTTTTTACTCACATACCATCTGCATACTTTCAATATCGCTTTTGACTCCCGGTATACTTCTCTTTACGAGTTGAATGAACAAATGGAATAGCAGTTAAGTGATTTAACTTACAAACTACATATGGCAACAATAACTATTTCAACATTTTTGCGTTGTATTTTCTATAGGTGTTACTAAGTCTGTATAGGTATTTCTATTAAATAGTAGTACAGGGAATGAATTCATAATAGTAAAAATACCGTTATATAATAATAGCACGGAAGTGCTTTGATTGATGCCAAAAATTCCAAGTCTATCTTTCTTACCATCAATCTCGACTTGCTTTTTTAGCTATGCAAGTACTAAAACCCTGTAATCTTCTACTTAAACACCTTTAACCTTTTGGAATTATATTGCACTACATCGTGCACTGAGAAGTTTTATTCTTGTTACAACTTCTAGGAAGCTTTCCCATCCTGTCATAATGATACAACAAACAACAATGCAACAATAATACTCAGACAAGATTTGATGGGATGTGAAAGTCTTCAAAACTCCAATTCAAAGAGTTTCTACTTCTGCATTCAAAGATCAATAGTTACATCCTGAGTCTAAAATCCTAATGATTTGCATTTTCAAATACGTGTATCTATTTCTACTTGTGTGAACAATAATGATGTGCACAATATTATTCCTTTGTGTTCGTTTCATGTCTAAGGAAACATGTCTCCGCGTTGAAAGAATCTGAACGAGTGTGGAGTTTGCATCATTAAAAAGTGCTCGTGCACGCAAAGCAAAGTCTGCTGTCAATTAAAGTATCTCACTCAAAAGAGAAGCGTGTGATACCAAAAGTACGATATGCCGACATACACAATACAGTAATAGCAATGCATTTTTCTCGTTTTCATCTAAAGCTTAACAA
The DNA here is from genome assembly GCA_019776165.1 of Pogonognathellus flavescens. Taxonomy (NCBI): domain Eukaryota; kingdom Metazoa; phylum Arthropoda; class Collembola; order Entomobryomorpha; family Tomoceridae; genus Pogonognathellus; species Pogonognathellus flavescens. The sequence goes on along the minus strand of JABASD010000064.1, from coordinate 34,553 downwards.
CCAACTACTTACAGTAGAGTAGAGCACTCGCATTTTTATATATATTCCAGGACACTTTGCACTCAACACTCTGAAATTCTGAAAATCATAACGTTCGTAGATTCTTAGACAAGTACACTACTCAACTACGCAGTACAGCCGAACATACCGTTGTTGAGTTTCTTATTTATCTGATGAAAAATCTCAAGCTTCAAGGTGGCCTTTCATTTGTTCAATATATCATCATGTTAAGACTAAGCAACCATAACAGGCAGGCTGTCGTAAACCAATATGTACTGATGGCAAGTCCAATAAAGAAATAAAGCACTAACGAATATACTGCATTCCCACACATAGAAATATATAACAATTAGAGCCTAACCAAATAATAGAAGTTGTAAACTTCATCAAAGGTCCTGACTGAAAGGCAAGACTCGGCACTACCATACAATACAAACTATGACATAACATAACCCGCTGCCGCTGTCATCTCATCGTTTTCCTACAGAAAGCAAAAGGAAAAAAGCAATAAAGCTCAAACAATTTCGTCTCTAGTTCCAATCAACAACAAACTTCGCTCTTTGTCCTACTTATTTGTAGATAAGTAATCTGGGTAAAACGAAACGACAACATTCACAAATATTATTTTACTCAACTGCTACCTACAATACTCTGCATGCATACAACAACATTCTAAATGTGTTGCACTACATTAAATCCACAACTACGCCCGTACCTACTACACTTTTTTACAATACTACTTCCTATACCTATATTCTCACCCTGCTCAATTTCCCTGGCAAACAGTAGGAGTAGAGTAGAATGAGCAGTTTAAAAAGAGAGGACAGAGACGCAATTGTGAAAAACAATCCCTACCTTAAACTTTAGATTCGTCCTCGACCTACAGCGTAGATCCATTACTTCCATGTCAATTTCTACGACAACTTCAAGTCAAGACTTAATGTTAGTACAGAAGACTAAAGTATAGATGCTATGTGCAATGCAACGTATGTCGTATATTTTAGCCGGAGAGAGAGAGCACAAGTAAAACCCTCCTGTCCCACTATATAAATGCACTACCTTTATCCTGTATACTTAATGCAAGTTCATTCTCAGTTGTCAGACAAACCCACCAAGAAGTCCGATAGCAATTACATTACTCGAACCGCCACCAAACAGCACGTCCATTCATGTCGCCCAATAACGTTAAGCTCTCTCACTACTCTTCTTCTTCTTACAAAGTGAGTTGAAACCTTTGCCATGTCTCCTCTTCTGCCTCAAGTGTCGTCTCTTGGACTTTTATACTTGTAACGAAAGAAACTCCATTTCTTGTTGGATATATGTATGCAATGTGTATGTGTAGCTTTTATATGAAAGAAAACAAGTTGAATTTCAACTTCTGAGACAAGTTTATTGTTCCCTGAGAAAGATTAATACAAGTGATAATTTTAACTTGAGAGAGATCACATCACATCAATGTTTCCCCACACTGTGGTGCTTATTGCTCGCTCTCCTATACTTAACTTGCCTTCTTTGGCTTAGAGGTACTTTTTCCGCGGCGGTGTCAATGTTTATACACGCTCTATGTGTGTGTGCTTGTACAAAGGTAGTCTATGAGTGCCTACCTACATCAATGTTGAATGTAATTCGATAATAAACTACCACACCGCCTGTCTACAGTAATCTCGACTTGTCTTTAGTCAACTGAAACTTTACTCCTCTCTTCTTCGTTACTATACTAATATAAGCACTCAAACTGACACTCTCCAGACTCATACACATGTACTGGTAATCATTTCATTTCTACTATTAGTTTTATATCAACTGGTATGAGGTATATTTGCTTAAGCTCTGACTTCCTATCTTCCATGGTACTATACTTATGTTACACCCTTTATGTATACGAACTCTCCGCAATGCAAATGAAATGACTCGGTACTTGATTACACTATTACAAAGCTAAACTTGAATTTTAGCATATTTCGCAAAAGTGAGTCACTAGGTTAATTTTACAATGAAGTTCTTTCCTTCAGATCGTTTAAATTAATCGCATGAACAAAGGTTACACGAGAATAACTATGCGAGCCATGAACGGCAATTAGCCCCGTGCCTAAAGGTGTATTACACACAAGCCTTTGTTAAAAAGATACAATAATAATACGTAATTTATGCACAATTGTAATGCTATGTTAATGTAATTTGCTCATTTACCTTGGAAGGAGGGGGTGAGACTGACGCAGATGATGCCGATCCAGAGGATGTCATATTTGAAGCCCCTGGAGATTTATTCCCATCTTCCCGACTCGACTGTAATAAAAAACATAATAAATGTTGATATAATTCATGTATTAATTATTAAGGTGAGACTACCATAAAGGCAATATTATTATTAACACATCATATAACATAATGTGATAGCTTACAGGCAGAGCCACACCACAAACAAATATTTTAACTCTGACGAACATTTTCCGCAATTTATAAATCGATTGAAACGATGCTACAACATTTTGTTCAAGCTACAGTTTTAAATTCTCAGAAGTTCAACAAGTGTTCTTTATTAATTCAATAATAAATATTACAACACAAATGCCTATACAACACAATAAGTACATATCCAAAAAATAAACACATTTTCTCTAATAGGTATACTTACTAGAAGTAAGTATGTCTAACTTTATCTACAGTAATACTGCTACTAATTGTAAATGTATTTCTACTTATCGTTATTAGTTCATAATAAGTTTGATGTTATACTAGAAGGAAAGGAATGTGGAAAAGCTGGTGCATTAACGGAGAAACGATATGACGCGACACGACATGTCATATCCAGTAGACAAATACAATTACAAAGTTTAATTCAAACACATAACAGCTATACTAATAGTATTATAACGATAACATTCACCTGCAAATGCAACGAGATAAAATTATAATTAAAATGATTCCCATTCATGACTTGTCTATTTACAATGCAAAAACTAAGACACACACGTGGAAGTTAACTCGAGAAGCTCTGCTAGAGACACAACATTTATGTTAATGTGTTCTACTGTACATTTCACCACGAAGAAGGTATAGGTAGTAGTAGTAGGAGAAACACAAAGAATTAATATTAAGTTTCATGTCGAACGTCATGTCAACTAACTGTCAATGCCCATTTCTTTCATGCAAGATAAGATGAATGAATTGAATCAACGTGGAAATACAAAATGAGTGACTAGTGACTGGGAATTTTCTACAGTGTAATGGTAATGGCATTGCAAGCCTGTATATATTAGTACATACAAGTGTAAGAAGAGTGTCTGAGTATGACTGTGTAAAAGTTCTATCGTATTTAAGTACAAGATACAAAATCCAATAGAGGATTTTCTTTCGGAATGTGTCAATGCATACATACATAGCAAATGAATGTCATCCTATGTCATGCCAATCTCCATTCTGTCCTCATGAATGAACAGTTTTCTCCCTGTAGTACGTGATTGTATGTAGAAGTGTGAGATACTCAGGCAACGTTAACTTTCAGTCATGGAAAATGATGAAGGTATATTATGAGGTAAGTTGTAGAAATGAGAGATGAAGTTCTAAACTATAACGGGAAAAATGATAGTGGGATTAGAATACCGAAGTACCTAAGTATAATCCTGTCGTTTCTCTCCTGGTGTGATTTGATTCGGAGGAAAGACGTAGTAGAGAAGAATGATTGGAAGAGAATTCTTTACACAGCTCAACGTTCAGAATATTGCAGCAAGTTAATGTAAATGAAAACAGAGAAGGAACATTACGACGCAATAAAATCTCATTATTTCCATGTTTAGCCCACTGAATTTATTTTTGCCATAGTCATTTCATGTACCTGGTTATATATTGCATAAATGAATTCATTAGTTTTTACTATTAGGGAAACAATAAGGTAGTAGTAGTATTACTGTGTTACATAAACTGTAGGTGCATGTAAAGCACCAGCTTTTCTGACAAAAAGAGTAAATGTATGCAAATACACAACACAATAGATGATGGGCGTGAGTTGATTCAATTTAAGTATTTTTTATACTTCCAAAACCCATTGACGTTGTTTACGTAAGGTACGTAACGAAATCTGACATAGGCATATACTGTAGTTGAAAAGCTGAGTGAAATACGTATAGCAATGAATTATGTCATGGTAGACAAATATTGCTTCGATATTCATCCTAATAGGCTTAGTAATTATAAGTTAATGCTAAGGCACGAGTTTAATAAACTGTATAAAGAATATTTTGCAACTTTTCTCGTGAAGAATGGTTTTAACTCATATTATCTGACTGAACCACATTTCTTTGTATTGTGCCGTGGAGTTAAGTATCTTATCTCTGCCGTTCCTTCAGTGTGAGCTTTGTTTTGTAAGTTTTTATTATTCTACCCTGTCCTCAATATTTACGTAATAATTGTACTATTAATATTTATCTTGTTGTGGCTACATTCATTCGTTCAGACTCAAACTCAAAGCAACGCTGTATACAAATACAAAGCTCAGCTCGGCAATGAATAACAAAGAGTCATGACACGACATGACAACAACGGTAGCTAAACATAAACCAAAGGGAGCCGACACAAGCGAGATAATCACTGATATTTATTATACAAAAAAATCAACTCAGTCAGAGTACCTCCTACAGTAGAAATAGAAAACTTGTGGTACTTTTACTTACTTAATACTGATACTCTGTACTCTCAGACTTAAATTTATAAAGGAAACTTAAAGTTATCTAATCATAAAAATAATAACTATATGCAAAACCTAATACCTAGTATATCTCCACAGTCAAATAGAGCTACAGATGATAGAAATGTCAATGTAATAATAATACCACGTATCATAAACAGTTCTCAATAAATTCCTTGTACCTACAGAAACTATTTTTATTCTGCCACAGTTCTTAAGCATTTGGTTTAATCCCAGCTCTATTAATGAGTAAATGTCTTTGCCTACCTATAGATGAACTAGTATCAAATTTCATTATGACAATAGTAATTACAATGCATATACAAATATACTTCGTATCTACTTGTATAGTGTATATAAGTTATATCCAACTCAGAATAGAAATATTTTAGTGGATTTGAGAAGGCAAAGACTCACAGTGTGCATTTCAAACGCAATCGTAGTAGTTACTATCATTATGTCACATATTATTCTATCTGTGTACTAATACAGAGTTTGTCTGTGACGATGAGATTCTTGCTGGTAGCTGAACACAAATACAATTAGTAATAAATAGGACAGAGTTATATAATATAGAAAATGACCAGAGTAATCCTCAACGAAACAGTGGTAGGTCGTATACTATAAATAGGAATACTGTGCAGTGTATATAGTGGCAATAACAATAACAACATTTCTTGTCATTCTTTGGGGATGTCTGTAATGAGCCATGAAGAGTCGCATGTTGCTCTTAGATTGAAATGGATTGACTTAAACTGGGCTCTGTCTGTCTCTCTCTCTCTAGGGTATATGTATTTCTTACAAAATTGTTTGCGGATTCCTCCACTGTTGCACTAGCAGAATGCAGACTCAAGCAACGACAATCCCATTTGTACAGATCTAGTACTCTGCAGTCTCTGTGCATTAGTACTTTGTGCTCAGTTTGAGTTGGTCGCTAATAATTGTATTGTGTCATGCCTCTGATGTGTTATTATTATATTCCTTCATCTAAATTATATAAAAACTTCGTTCGTTTTCTGTAGAATCATTAATCTGCGCCTACAACACTGACGGCTTGTTTGATACACGACTTTATTTTCCTCGTGTATAAAAATGTCATTATAGGACAGATTATTGTAGCAGCGAAGGTGACTTTTACATTCAGAAAGATAGTGAAGACGTAATTTGCAACGACAGGCTCACATGCTGTTCCTTGTGTGGTACGTGCTTTAGTATACAATGCAGAACTATGTACAAATGTGTATATATGTAGCACAGTAGAATTTAAAATGAAATCTTTGAGTTTCTCTGTAGTTTCTGTGGAATTGTTCGCCATGGGCTATAGGACTAGGTCATCTTTGTGCCAATAGAAATGTCTTAAGTCTTATTATATAACATGTTGCAAAACGCGGATTCGCAAAAACTTCTTTTAATGAAAAAATGCATATAACTGCATAAAACTATACACCAGAAATATATAAACGTAGCAACATTCATCATTTCTAAGAAGGAGCAGAAATAACGTGATTCTCATACTTCTCATTCATCATCTTCCGAAGACTTAAGTTGAATCGTTAAAATTAAAACTGCAGAAACGGTTAGTAGTGGTATACGACAGTTGCGTTTTCTAAGAACGGGATTTTCAACTAAGAGCAAAAGTTTCCCAGTCGGATTAAATAATAATATCTTTGATGTAAATTAAACGCTCGTTGCTCTCAGTTCGTTTAAATTCAGAGCAAAGAAATTACACAACGATTAAAAACACTTTCTTGCATAATGAATGGAATGATTCACAGTAAGTTGTACTTTACTCTGGAATACAGAATAAAAATTAGAAAACATGAAACACTTCCTAGCAAAATTGTCCTATTTATTTGTTAATTATTTTGGATGCTTCAAACTTGCTGCAACCCACAGTGTTTACAAAAGGATTCTCAGAGAGAGTTCTTTGTCCTCTGGAAAAGTACACCACCACATCGCTCAATTCAATTCAATTATTCGAATAAAACTAGGATGAAAGGATAAGTGTTTCGTTCCAGAATTTCCTAGTTAGAACCGGAGAAAACCAGGAGAGCAAGTCTCCAGATAACATAATAGTGACATAATGGTGAGAGTATGGGCAAGCCATGCACAGATGAAATTTCCTTAGAATCCCTTAATCCAACGAAGAACAACCATTTATTCTGTAGTAGACCCGCATCAAAAGATACTACGTCACATAAGCGTAAACTACATACAAAAAAGCAATACCAGACTCCAGAAATTATGCAGCTTAGATTCGTTATCTTAACACAATGTTAAATTAAACTCACTTTCTGTAGTACTCTTGCAGGAAAATATCTTTAGGCAACTACCGACTTGCATAATAAGACTCCCACATGCTAAGAATACACAGAATTCATTTTCCAGTTTGTACTGGTACAAAATACCCACCCAGCCCAGCATAATCATAAATGCATGCAAATACTTCTTAGTCAATGTACCTACATATTTCATATCTGTATTTCTCTGCCTTTGGTAAATGAGAAATGCTAAAAATGGAAATTACTAAGTGTGTATGACTGCATCATATGTAAGTAAAGTAATATCAAACAACATTAAACCGCAGAATAATAACACACAAAGCGATGTGCCAGGAAGAGTCATAGTCATGATTCACGTACAAATGCAGACGACAGCATATGCGTGTATTGAAGCGAAGGAATTTGATATGGTAACAACTACGGACATACATAAGTAAAGCAACATAGAAAATATGATGCAAATGTGTCTTGTGGCTTTGATGCATGTAAACTTTTCTGAAGACAGAGTGTGGGACTTGTGTGCATTTTTATGTGAGTGTCTACGACCAAGTACAAATGTGCGATATACAGAGACAGAGCAAACTCAAGCTAAACAAAACTTGCAGTTAGGAAAGTAGGTTAACATTTCAACCGAGCCAACACATGATATTATGTATCCTTCTTCTGTATACACATACAGTAGATATCCACTCGTCGTAGTTGCAATCAGTTTCTAACGAATCCACAACTACAAATCCACACCATGTACTGTTTGTGTCTATTGGTTTAGTGGAGAATAAAGCACACTTTACACATACTGTACTATACTCCACACTACCACAGTATGGCAAATAAGTAACAACTTCATTGCGCACAAAATGAAAAGGCGGCCGCCAGTTAATGTACTTCGAGTACACATCAGCACATAGACAAAAGTAAGAACTACATAGATCCATCTAACACATCGACATTACTTTTTTAGTGTTTTCGGGCATTTGGAATTTTAGTCTTGGGACAAAGAATCTATCTAACTCTGCCGACTCAAAGTCTGAACAAAACGAACCGAAGGGTATTGGTTGTTGTTACAATTTCCGTATATGTATACACATGTAGGTATAGAATGTATATATAAGTCTATATACCAACACAAACTATGTATATATTTATCTTAACCCGTTTACTGCCTAGACTCATCCCATTGCATTGTCTGACTGTATTGCTTTCATTTAAACACAGAATTAATTGTTAGCAAGACGGAGGGAAAAAAAGGACAAAAGTAAGTCATATACATGAATGTGTGCGGATTTATATAAAGAGAATCGGCTAAACGCTTCTTGTATCTCCAAATATATACAATAAACTGAACAGAGTAAGTAAACTGTCGAGAGATGCTAACAGGACAGATGGTCTTCAAGCTTTTGTCTGCTCTAGATTGCTAATGCACAGAGTTTACCTACTCTGATTGTAATTGTTAGTTAAGTTAGGGTTTTATTATGGGCAAAATTCAATTCTACTACAAATGGAAATACTTTGCTCTAGTTTCTTGTCGTAGATTAGGTCATTACCACAGATATTATATGGCTATAGCTTAATGCTTAGCTATAGAGCTATAAAAATAATAAAAAAGTAATTTACCACGTACTATCATTGTGTACTTATAGGATGTGATCCTGTTTATTTTATTATATACATTTTTCAGCGCTGTATGATCATAGTACCTATTTATATTGGAAATTTTACACTATAATCAATGCTGGCTAATAGCAATCACACTATGCTTGCGAAAATCAGCGAAATTAGAATTTTAATTAAAACTGAATACCTATACAATTAGCGAAGCAGTTGTACACACCGTATACGTGTCTATGTATTTAGTGACTTATTGTTAATCACGTAGCATGAATGTACACATTATAAAACTGAGGATCGTGATTGTATTTGTTTGTCTTAGTGTAGGTACTTATACTGCATTAAGCGAAAAGTGCCATGATTGAATGAGTGTGTATGTTCACCTAGTATAATATTTGAATGTAATGTATTTTGTGTGAAGCATGTACCTGAAGTTCTTCCTCGCTTGCGCTTCTAAGCGAAAACGAGAGTATCTGAACTGAGCCCCTTTTTTCATTGCTAATATCACCAAAGGAATGTCTGTGGTTTCGATGGGACTGAGCCTCAGCCTGGCCCAAATCAAAGTTGTAATTGAAATAGGAGAAACTTGATTGGGATGCCATTTGAATTGCATTGACTCTAACGGCAATCACCTTGCAAAACTTTAGGTTGAGGAACGATTGACTACCCCGTTAAATATTGATTGTGTGTGTGAAGACGCCTGTGTGATGATGGAAAGATAACGAGAAAAAAGTCACTTTGTTATTCCATGCCATATTCTGTCTCTTCGTTTATTTGTAACACGATAATTTCAGTTTGTGTGAGAACTGGTTTGCATTGATAATGTAATGGTGGTGGTATAAGTAAAGTAATGGTAGTGTCTGAGTGTTCACAACTTTTCTTGGGTACGACACTAAACATTTTGTGAGCCTCTGTAATTACTGTGTACCTTGTGAAGAGATAGCACACGCTCTCAAAGACGAAATTTTAGTAAGGCTAGCAAACACACACAGGCACAATTTACAAATGTACTTGTATCATAAATAATTATGTATCACTGTTTCACATATTATATGAAATATTATTTACGATCTGAATCTTGTATTATTGTTACTAGTTTGTTGTTCAGCAGGTCAATAAGTCACACATGTGTGAACAAGAAAAGAAAATCAGAAAAGAAAATAAATTCACAGTTCAATACGTTCTATAGATAACGATTGTAATATCATACCTAATGCATTTCTCTATTACTCAAAAAATTATACAGAGTTTTGTGATTTTCACAGATTTTCACTTTTGATTTAACTAAACACTTAAGGAGAAGGTTAATACACAATAACTACTCGTGTGGTTCTCAAAAACAACAACTCACAGTATTGGCGAAGGTGAAACTATTCAATCGCCTAAATAATATTTAAATATTTCAAACACAGAATGGCAAGCTTTAACTTTTCGTAGTAATGTAAAAAATTCATATTACTCGGTAAAGCGGGTTAGGAACTGATATAACTGTACGATGACGACTGGGCGAGACACTTTACTGAACACAAGCAGTGACAAATATTTAGAACGAAATTGCTCACGTCAATCAAAGCCATTGTACTCCAGGGCAAGACATTTATGTAGAATCATGAAAAATATAATATCAAGCCATTTGAGGAAGGAAACTTGTGTTTATTAATTATTGATAACCCTGGTACTATTATTGAGTTGCCTTGTTATTACGATTGTAGTATATCTCATAGATTAGTCATTCGTACAGTGTATAACGCATATATTGCAAAACTAGCGCATGCAAATTGCAAAAAAGTCACTAAACTTAACTTAGCTATCGCCAATCACAATGTGTCAACATAAGTCATAGACAAAAATGATTAATACTTTGCATAAAAATATTCCACATCAAGGAATAATTTCCTTATTTTCAATTTGCGAAATAATTTACCACTTCTTAGCCATAAACTTGTTCTTTTGTTGACCTTGGGTGGCATTGATACTGATATTACAATTTAATCCATACAACAACATCAACCAGTCAGGTAGTCCTGTGTGGTTAAGCATAAAGTGCAAAAAATCAATTGAAAGTTTAATTTATGATCTGAGACGCTTGTTTGACTACTTTTGTGTATTATGTTCTAACTTACGAAACTCTGCGGTCAGAATTTCCCTTTATTGACGAGATGTCAATTTCAAAAAGAAGTTTGCGTGCTATAAAACGTTGCAATACAATACATACTTAAAAAGTAAAGATATAATCTATACAAATAATACCTTCATGAATTCTCTAACTCCAAACATTGCACACTTATTGTGAATGTTTTTATTTGTAACACAAAAAAGATCGGCAACTGTACAGGGAGTCTTGAGTTTATAAGATTTGTAATAGGATCTTTGCAGTTTGTGTTATGTCGTAATAGAACGTGAGAAGGAACGAATTATTTACCAGTGGCCATGGCAGGACGAGAGAAGCAGACAATGGAATGAAATGAGAGTGAAATTCAGTATCATTCATAAATATGTAGTTACACGGCAGGCGAATCGATTTTTCAACATTTTTACGACCCACTCTAACAAAGAACATCGTACGAGCTATGTTATTATTATGAATGATGTGTCCTGGAGGCAAAAGACGGGTAAGACAAAGCGCAATATTCTTTTGCACTACTTTGTACTTAAGAGTCTCCACTCCGGTACAAATGATATGTTTAAGTAGCAACCATTTCAGTGTAGGTATGTTATCTGGATAGGTAGGTAGGTATGTACGTCAAACACTGGTCATATAGCTGTAGAATTCAGGCTACACACGGAGGAAACACAGAGAAATGTGTTTAAGTAAAATGCTCCTGTGAGAAGGCTCCTATTAGTTTTGCTCACTCTTCAGTGAAAAACAAAGAGTTTACAAACAGTCTGAATATGATATGCGCATACTGACGAGTATTGAGTTGACTAGACCTGTTTTTGTTATAAGTTATACGGGAGACAGACAGAAGACAATTTAAAATTCCAGTGCACGCGAAACACGTAATACTTACACACAAAATTTTCTGAATGAATATATTTGAAGGTGGAAATGTCATGTCCTTTATTTCGTCATTCATTTCCTCAATTTGAGCAACCTAGCTCTGGCTTCTCATAAATGGACATGTATTGATTTCTATTCAAATTTGCTGTTTCTTTCATGAGAGGCAGTGGGAGCAGTTTTAATTTCGTTTTGTGTTTACTTCTACATATCTATAGGAAGAATGCTTGCAACACCACTTCTCAATGCACATATCATTTATAATGTAGAGATACCCGAGAACTAGTGTACACAACAACTTGAGTCTGTACCATTCAGCAATTTGGAACACATCATTTATTTTGAAAGCGTTTTCCGGATTTTCACGGGAAAAGGTTTCCCAAAGTGAATTGGAAATTAGTTCAACTTGAATGAACTCTGAATGTGAAGTAATGAACAGAACAGTAGTGTGGTGGTTGTGGGGCATTATACACAGAGAGAGAGAAGAGAGAGAGAGGTCATAATACTGAGAATTTACTTGTGCATAAAATACGAGGACATGATATTGTAGTAATATTATTATTTTGGCCTGGTTGTGTAAAGAGTTTGTTGTACAACCATAAAGCGTGGTTTTTGGACGAATGTTGGATTTAAGTACATAACAATGGATGAGACTCCTAGGAACCCGATGAACATTCTCTGTTCCATTTAAAGGCGTTTCGGAATACTAAAGTCTTATTAGCGAAACCCAAAGAAGCAACAGCTCCGTAATGAGTTTCCTCTTCTGCCCTAGTTTCCCTTTACATTTTCAGCCAGATTCTCGATGAGAATTTAATCTTTTGTTTGTTATCTATGCATGCGTCAGCAAGTTGATCCTTTCTATTCACCAACCCATTAATCCCTATCACTTACATAATCTAACAGGGCAATTTTTCTCCTGTCACTATGGCTGACGGAATTCGATTTTAGCCTAAGAAGTAAGAAGAGAGAGCGAGTTTCGTCTGAGTTCTTTGTCGTATTATCGTTAGGATATATTATACTACTAATACTATTCGGATGCTGTGATCTTTGGTTTACTTATTTTATATTAATCTTGTAACAAGAATAGCAACGACATTATTACAAAATCTGTACAGTGAGTTGTATGCAGAGATTGTAGTTTAGTATATTATTATATTTAAAGCAAAATCTCCCACAGTGAAAATTTTATAGCGAATCAATGCAGAGAGCTTAAAAGATATTCGTCTGACCCATTCGCTTGACCTCAAATTAAGTCCCTACCGTCCGCATTCTGTTTAGATAGTTGTCATCAACAACAGCATAGCTAAGCCGCGCCATGCTCATTTTTCTCATTCGTTAAGTACATGCAATTCCTTTTATAGGAAAAGTGGAGCAGGAGCGAGTGGATTTGTCAAAGTCGTGAAGGAATTCTTCACAAACATTCCAGAAATGTTTCTTACATGTTTCTGATCAAAAAGTAATATTTTACAGAGTTTTTTCGACTACTTGACTCAGTTTCAGCTTTCACCAACTATACACAACAACCATTTAAGTAGACTCTTCCTCCAGCAATTCGGTATCAGCATTTCCATTTGTATTTCTTAGAGCTGTACAAAACGTAAGCTAAACTGTGAATATGGTTGACACTTGGGAAGATTTTGCATTACCCTGGTGGCCTAAATCTTCCACGAGGCCCTAATTGAATCCGAAAGAAATATCAAAATGGGTCTAAAGTAGAAGCTAGCAGTATACAGTAAGATGTACTTACAGTATCCAGTTTCACTTAGCAAAAAGGGCTTACATAACAAAAAAATAAATACCTGCACCATCCTAGTAGTACGTCTAAGTATAAATGCCTTGCAGTTTCTATGTTGCTTGAAAGTATGTACATTCTCATTCTATAAACACTACTAGTATTACAATACAGATGTGCTACATTTTCTAGATCTCTCTGCAACAACGTAGTAGTAGTAGTTGTTGTAGCGATAGTAGAATTATTCCAGAATCCTCACTCACGACCTTACTTGCAGAAAATAGCACAGTGGAAATAATATCCGCGAGACTTGCGACGACTTGTTTCTTTGTCTGTTTCCCTTTTGCTGCTTTGCTATCTCACCATAATGTAAGTCGTCTCGGTTTTTGCTCCTTTCAATTTCGGACAGAATAGTTTTCTTATGGAAGGGCTTTTAAAGCTTGACTCTTCAGTTATGTTTATAGAATTGAGTCTACGACTCACACAACTATAATGGTGATACTTACTGCTACATTTCCCTCTACAATCTGCACACTAATGTAAAGTGCTTATAACACACAACTCCTTATTCTCTATCTCTATAAAGCACACTTTGCCAAGTATAAGTACCCAAGTGTACAGCAGTCTATTATGAAACAGCACTGCACTGTAGTACAGCTGTTGTTAGTAAGGTAGCAAATTGAGTGCTCCTACTACTAGCGGTAGTAGCTTTAGAAGAAATGACATGACGGCAAACGGGAATCAGGGCAAACGCGTACTCTTGTTCTGGCCTACATAAGGAAACACAATACCACATTAGAATTCTAGCCAAGATAGTTCTCTAACAATAATAAAAGTATCTTGGATACATTTTATATTAGCAAAAGCAAAAGAATTCATTTCTTTTACAGCACCCTTGACTTACTATTCGAAACTGGAGTTGTCCGCTCCTGCTGCCTTTGTGCGAAAGCGAACTTGCACTTAAACTTGCTCTTGCCTCGACTTTAACAGCCAAGACTCGTGTATAATAAATGCTAACGTGTTTGTAATATAATATCTACATATGATAATCAGATCACTTCCCCTATATCGTGTGCTACTATTATTTGCATGCATGTTTTATACAATTTATACATCGTAAACAATCTTATACAGCTACAGGAAAGAAAAGAACTACACATAATAAACTACCAACTACCTATACATAGATCTAGACACTACTGGTATTGTTAGAGGAGTAATATAGCTACAAACAACAGATAGAACCAGTAATGCATTGTAAAACTTTGCTTTTTACTGCATCACTAATATAATATAATATAAGTATACAACGATAGTTCAACACAATAATAAAACTAGCTGACCCTCTGTGCATAAATCAAAATCAACCTTTGCAACCCAGACACTTGGTTGACTATGTGTTCATAAGCTTCATGGTAGACGTTGCATTGAATGAATGTCATACGATTATACCTACAAAATATTATTTCGAACCTAATGGCAGAGAGCAGAAGTTAGTTGTTATATTGTATGGGAGTTGCCTACCTAGTTAGTGAGTCTAACCGACAACCAAGGGAAAACTTGTGTCAAGTAAGATAAATTAATTTATGGCAGAAAAAACTGAATAAAAATAGTTAATGTGTACAAGGTATGTTATGGCTGTGTCACTGTGTGTTTTTTCGATTTCTTGCCGTCGTCGATAACAGAAAAGGTGTTACCTCTGCATGTTTGTTTCTCCTAAGTAGATCTTGTGCACAGATACGAATATCCTGCTCTAGATTAATTGCGTTCATTATTGCAAACGTAATTACAATTACAACTGGTTAGTCGTAATGAATTTCCTACCCAATTATCATTAAAAAGTTTGTTTCTAAAAAAACTCACAGTTAACTTCTGCAGTAGTCTCAACTTGAACTTTTTGAAACAAAGATAAGCCTTCAGAGTGAGCATAATAATAATGTGCACTGTTGCTGCAACTATCACAAAAAATTACAAGGGAAGTCACAACGACGTCGGCATTTTGAGCACAATCCAAACATGGGATTTTTAACCCTGTCCATAAGGAAAACTTGGAAATCTCAACAAAGTCAGCCAAAGTCAAACTCTACAATATAATGTTTTTATGTGCAGATCTAGAACTTGGAAATGAGAACTTTCATTTCTACACGAGAAGACAAGCGACTGAGAATAATTTCATTTGTATGTAAAGCAAGGAATTACTAAAGATTATTCTTTTTACACATCTGTATCAAGTATGTGAATTAACAATGAAATAAAAAACAGTTAGTTAAAACACTCTCGCATTCTACACGCCTACCTTTGCATTATATTCTTCTGTGTCAATAAAATCATATGAACCATTTGCAAATATGACATCAATTTCTGTACTCAATTCACCATATAAGTGCATTTCCTCCTTTACAGTAAGAAAATGAAACGTTTAGTAAATATTGACAGTTAAATTCTAATAGTGCATTTTCTTAAGGAAGCACAGTTTAATAAAAACCTAAAAAAATCTGAAAAAGATATTTAGTCTGTTAGAAGGATATGGTTATGGCAGAATTTTTTCCTTGCAAAAATTAAGGTAGAGCCATTTAGTACGTTACGTATGCACACATAAAACTAACAAACGGAAAATACCACGAACCACATTCCGTTTCATTGGAGTATGTGTGTAAATGTATCTAGAGAATGCAGATGTATCCATAATTTACAATAGAATGGTTGAAGCAAGTAAATATGCACAACGAACAATTTCCCTTCACGCTTAACCAAAGCTAACCTCACTATCAAGCAAATGGAGCGAAACCGCAAACATACGTCGATGCCTTTCAGCTACCTCTAAATGACAAAATCCAAGATTATACACATGTTGTGTGTTCCATTATTCAAGTATTTTGTTGAGAATTACGTACGCAGGACCATGTTGTATGAGGTAGTGGTATGGTATAGTGGTTATAATCGAAATAAGTCAGCAACAGAAATAAGTAGTAATACTGTTGGTTGGTAAAATTATTCTACATGCGCGTGGATCATTATCATTATAATATTTACCATTATTACTATAATATTACACCCATAAGAAATAAATGTGTATAGAGACAGAATGTATGTACAAAAGTAATACAGTCATTGAAAGCAAAACGGGACGAGCCAAATCACTCTTAGTGCTAGCCCTTGGTCGGAAAATTACTTTGTTTGCAAAGACCCACATAAAAAGCTATACCACACACAGATGAATAAAATTCTTTGGATGGAGCCTTTCACAATAAGAAACATGAATGAATTACTATGCATAATGAGCTTTAGGTAGCTACAGAGGATTTTGTTTGGGTACAAATCAAAGCGAAAGGAAAAGTCATAACATTAGCATATATATCACAGATCACACCTATAAAATCCTAAAAAGGAACAACGCAAGCTTTGGGATTGTCCGTTGAATGAATTTTGTGTTTGTCAGTCAGTATGTGACAAACGATCAGCACACGACAAATTATTCGGCAACGACATTAATTCTGTACAAAAGCTGATCTTTTGTTGTCAACACCTTCGTAATCGTACGTTGTGTAATGTTATGCATAATATGCCATTACAGAAAACTCGGCTCTGCGGGAAATACTGCAAACTTTGCTAAAGATCATCATAATAATAATATTACTACTAAGAGAAGTGCAAGCTTTTTTCCCTGTGTTTTGCAACAGTAAGCAATAAGTGGCTTATAAAAAATCTTTGCACGTAGTTGCAAGTGTAAGTATTCCTAGTAATCATATTATTTGCAACATTTCAACCTTCTCAATCATGAAATGTTGACGTATCTATATCTATCCAAATAATTAGGTAGCACGTAAGCACGATTCAGTAGTATATAGACATCTTACTGAATGCAAAATAAATTAAATCGTATTGCACATTAATTATTGAATAAATTCTCATTAAAATGGTAATTTGTAATTGAGATGTTGTTTCAGGGGATTCATTCTGGTTTCGTTTTATTTTATTTTCTGCAAAACTTGCCGGTTTGCTTAATCAAGAAGAGAACTACTGGTTTCGTTTTCATTTTTTTCACTTCAGCTATCATTTTAATGAAATAAATGCAATGTAATGATTATTATCAAAGATGAAGAGCATAACTGCACGTATCTTTACTTACTCGTTTACCTCACATCTCATTTCTTTGTTCATTTTGTAACATATTGGTTTTGCACACAGCGGATGCTTAACAGAAGTTAACGCTTTTTATAATTGCACGAAATACTAACCTCTTTTCAGTGTAGCAATCAAAACTCCGCACAAAGCACGTACATTTTCAAAACAATTTTAAATGATTACGTAGGTTACTTCTCTTTTTGTTCTTTCTAAATTCGGACTTCACTTTTTTACTCGTTATATGTAGATTATTGGTCAAATCTTAATGTTTTTTTTACGTTACTACAAATATTTGTTTCTAATTGTAATTACAGATGACATAAAAAGCCCATTTTCCCATAAATTATGTAAAATTGTTTATATTCCCGGTTTATAAAATTCTTTTTCAAATGTGTAGGTTGAATTTCCAGGTAATCATCAGGTGAATCACTTGCATAGTGCAATGTAATAGAAAGCTTAAAAGCTCTTCCCCACGTAAAACGAATGAATACTTAATAATCCTTCTTTGGCATTCCATCCGTGTAAACATTTAGCGCATCTGTTACTTGGAAAGAGGAAGAGTAAATCCCCAAAGTGGGCCGTCATAATATCTATCGCTGGAAATGTCTTATTAAATATTGACACAATCCTCGTTCCTCACCCACAGTCATTTTCTACTAGATTTGCACAATCTACGGAAAGTCTCTCCCCCTCTTTACGCTGTTAATCTCGACCCTACCACCAACCTATCTAATTAAGTACGTCAATATTCTGCAAAACACAGAAATCCAATACTTCAGTTCAGATCAAACTGATTAGTATTTAGCAAAAGCAAACTAACGTTGCATGTGAGAACTAAGAAGAAATGTGCAATTACTCCCAACCTGTACATTGTTATCATTGTGTGTTCCTTAACACGAAATAATAAAATAAAATCCTTAAATACGCCTGTAATATACCTACCGGCATATCTGCAATATTATCTTATGAATATGCAATGAAATACTTCTGCAGAACGAATAGTGACAGATAAGGAAGCCTACGTTGGAAATTCTTGGCATTAGCTTCTTCTCTGAGCTCCTTGTTTCTTACGTACAGTGGGTGCAGTGCAGGTAGTAGAACAAATAACAAAAGGATGTAATTAAGTTTATGTTTGCTTTGTCTAACACTATTTCTTTGATGTGATGTGTATGTTGTATTATTATTACAAGCAGAATTATACTCTCCAGACTCAGAATTACGTTTAGCTTATGTCTTCTGCATGTCTTAACAACAAATCTTGTGCTTTATTGTATTAAGCCCTATACCTACCTTCTATTTGTACCTACACTCACCCTTATAATGCTTTATGAACGCATACCTACGTAACATATGCCCACTATGTACTGCCCACCCACGAAGGACAACAGAAAACCCAAACACATTACAAGTATAACGTAACCATATGTAACTTGATGATTCTTCATATATAACCGTATGCATTGCTATACTAATAATCTACAAACTATAAGAAGTATTATTTATTTACACACAATGTAAAAATATAATAATATTGACTTGATACGGTCGCCAGTCGCGAGGATGCATAATCATTTTCTTCTATCTGTATTTCTCTCCATTAATAAGCTAAAACTACCGCCTCCGCCTTAATTCTGTATTACCACACACACACTCTGCCTATTCCGCTTAATTAATGTAGCTAATAAAACATGTCGTACGAAAACACACAGAGCAGTTAACATTTTACTAAATTGTAATTGAATTGTAGCCGTGTGGGAATGCAAAATGCACTGTGTCGTCTGTGTTATCGCAACAAGTTGCAAACAAACATTTATAATGTTGAAAGTGGACAAACATGAAAGAAAACGAATCTTTAAATTGACCATGTAAACAGCAAGATAAATAAAAGGATAACTTTGTAGTAGGCCCGTTATGAAGGTACTCGACACACCACTAATCCATTCAAAAATGGAGTTATTGATTGAATGACTGAAAGGTAGTCCACTGTTATAAACCTTTATAAGTACTTGTAACATATTGCATCTGCTAATAAATACGTTTCGTGGCTAAGGTTATGAAAAAGGTAAGCAGGTCTTGTTTTGCTACTACAATTCCTACTTTGATGATGCAGCACTGTTGCAATTTCGATTGTAGAAGCGATAACTTTTTGAATTAACTGATGCACGCACATGCTACGTAATGTAATTATGCAGCAGATAGAACGTAATGATTACAATTACTTACTTGGTGCTGTATACATTGATATTGGTTATGACGGCTGAGATGACCTATGAAAATTCATAGCCATTCGTGTCAACGTCATACAATGCAAAGATAGTTATTTACTTACGTATGCAATTATCATCCCGTATTGTATTAGGATTGTATCCTCCTGAATTATTACAATCCACCTGAACATGAGTTACGTTTAAAAATGCATTCATTTATTTTACGTTAGCAGCGTACGTTATGTTTTGAAGTATCTCTATTCAAATTACCTGCAATTGTTGTTTCTCTGTGTGTTTGAAAATATAACAAATATAAATGAACTAGAAAAACGTAAGGTACCACGCAAAAACATTCATAACTTGAATTTATAAAGGACAAGAGTATTCTTCACAGCCAACTATAACTGTATCTGACTAAAAATTGAGAAAATAAAGACTTTTAACTTGTCTGGCCTGTTGAGTCAAACCACATTCACATATATAATTTAATCTAATGTAAGCAAACTTAAAGAGCAAGTGTACAACGTACGGCCTACATAATATCTGTCTGTGGACATCCATTGAAATTCAAATTAGAGTGTGAAGGCGGCTGTGCATTGTTAAAATGTGTGTGCCTGGCTGTCCTCATGCCATCATCATGTGTTCAATTGTAATGATATTCATACATAATAAATACACAAATAATTTCAAATGGTCAGCCCAGAGAGACCAGACCAGAGACCACTGTTACTCCCAGACTCCCAGAACGAGTCAAGTGCATAATATTTCAATAAAATACAAATAATAAATGAATTGAATTCTCTACCATGAACCAACAACGTTCTCTCTCTCCTTCTTTCTTTCTGTCAGCATCAGAAATAATAAATTCCTTCCAGTCTTAGCACTTCCAAAGAAAAACAAGTGTACATACATAAAGTATGCAATACAAACACATAGCAATGCAATGTGCACCACCGCAACCTGCTGTTACTCAATGCAACGTGATATAATAAGCCCCGTGATATACTTTTCTATTTATGCTAGTTTGATTTATGTACGAAATCCTTTTAAATAGGTTGGATGTGGTGATATGTATGTGTGAGTGTGAAAACATCAAATGTGACACTAACGTGCTAATCACATAAATACTTTCAGGCAGGCTTCGTGCAGGTAAACTTAAAATAGACTTGTAAATTCAAACAATTAGGCTTGGGTTCTTCTGGTCAGGATTGTGCAATGGATTCCTAGTGATTATACAGCAGGGCAGATGAAAGAACTAATAATAAACATTACTATATACTTGCTATTAATGTATAAAGGAGATTACCCAGTTGAGATTTATGAGTGTACTCATTGAGTCATCTCATCATCATCGTTGCATTGCACTCCTCTATATGTAGTTGCCTGACAAATGTATGAATATGTGTTGTTGAGTTATAAAATTGAGAACACGCTAAGTGCCACAGTAAAACCATCTTTATTTATTTAGCTTGTTATGTGTACTAATTTACTGAAACAGCATGGCATTTAACACTCAAGTGACTTTCATTCATTCAATAATAGCTCTTCATCCAAAGAAATTCTATACACACGGCTCATTGTACTCTCTAATGGCACACAAGACAAATTCCAGTTTGGAAAAATTCAATCCAACCAACACAATAGGAATTTCAATTTACTTTTTATACTACATATCTCACAGAGTTTAATTTACGACCTGAAATTGAGTTTACAATGATTTAAGTTGCAGAAGATGCTTTATATCGACAGCAACAACGCAGTGAGAACATGCAAACAGTACATGCAAAACTATATAGTAAAGTTTTTTCTATGTGTTTGTTTGCATGCCATGTCAGTTCTTTCTCCAGCACAATCTGAACTTATTCCCAGACTAGTATGGATGGGTTCAAGTGGAAGGGTTTCAACATCAATGCTGAGAATGAGGTTGGAGAAACGCTCCAGTTACGCCATATAAATAATTCTCTTTCTTATCCTCCTGGAATCCCGGAGAAACTCCTTCTTACAAATTGTTGTGATTTTATTTTCCCTTCTACTATTTCTCAAGTTATATAGGTACATAATATATCCTTCCTTTTATCCGTACCTTGCCGTAAGAATTACGTAATCGAAAATAATTAGTTTATTACTAGTAATTGCTATTAATTTTTAAACATCCCTACATATACATGACACTATAAGTTTGTAGTGCAAAAAGGGGTGGAATTACTTAAGGTATAAGTACCTCTTAAAAGTAACTAATAAAAACAATCATGAAATCATTTGCCATATCATTATTACTTTGAAGAGTCAATTGACGAACTTGGGTTGGACAGGTTTGGTCTAAATGATTTCCAAGCTAAATAGTAGAGAATTGATTTAGATTGCAACATGCAATCAAAAATATTACAGTACATCATACATTTAATTAATAATTCCACGATCACTCCCATTAAACACTTACTACCTACCTGGCACATTATGTAGATTTAGTGCAATTGAATGTATCTAGGCTTCTCTATATGTTCCACACGTAAATACTAGGTAATCTTGTAACTAAATATCATTGAATTCATTGCCAGAAGTGTAATATCATGCAAACTCATTGATGCATTTATGACGAGTATATATATGCGTGGCTCTCTCCTCGACTTTATATCTACATTCACACAGACCTGACTGATTAAATGACATCCAGCTAGTTCATATTGGTAAATTGGTATTACATATCTGTCTCTCTCTCTCTCTGTGGGTGATGCTAATGGATAAACATCTCTATAAACGATCTGTCGGATCAAAACAAACTATAGCTACCACTTGATTCATTGCGTGTGTATAGATTTGTAGTGAACCTTCATGGTTTTCTATGTATAGCACAAAATGAATTGCACGTTAAGCCCACTCTTGTGTTCCACTGTCTTAATTAGTTTAAGGTCCTTCAGTCTACAGCATCGTGCATTCTTTCTCTTTCAGGACAGACAAGACAACTCATTAGATTGCATTTGTTGGTGATGAGAGAGAAAAAGACGAGAGGACTAGAACGGAACGCTGTGTGGATGACTCGGCTAGACTAATTAGTAAATTTTACTTGAGACTGAATTGTGATAGGAAAACTATTAACAAATTCAAATAGAATTCATTCACTCATTTGACTTCCATTATCCATTTGCCTCTAATCATGCAATGCTCTGTTATTTCTTAGCTCTTTCTTGTCTTCAAACCACCTTCAACCTAATTGTGTTTGTTCTCAAAAGCATTCTACGAATATACTGATACTAAACTACTATACTATTTGTATACGGCATGGTAGATTGAAAATGTGTATTATTCCAATAATAATCTTACAGAACGCTTATCTATATAGTTATACATAACAGAATTAGCTTGTGTATTTCGCAACACAAAAGAAAGCCTTCTCGTGTGGTTTATTTACTAATTGCGGTAATAGCAGTTATGTGACCAAAATTGTGATGCGTTCCAGTTGGCTGCAAGAGAATTTCTAGGGCGCATTAGTGATAATTGTTAAAACAAGGTAAAGGTGATGATGACACGACAAGACACTGTCAGAGTGACAGCGTAATAACTCACACAAAGCCCCGTGTGTGTTTAGCGATAAAACAATGCGGGAGATAAACATTTATATAATTTGACGAAGCTATATAGGACTCGTCTACAAAGAACATTAGCCTAGAATAATCTCATCACTTTAGAACAGAGATCCTGCCGTTGCGAGTCATATTTCTCTCATTTCACCACTTTAATGAGAGTGTAACCTAAATTCTTCCCTCCTGTTAATTAATGTGGGCGCATATTAGTAGATTCCTATTTCATGAGGAACATTTTCATCTCACGTAAACAAAGATAGGCATTTACTTCCAAAACGCATTTAAAGTACGCATCTCTAGGAGTAGTAGTAGGTGTATCCATATCAGAGAAATTCAACCCTATCAATTACAAGCTCACTAGTACAGAAACGTCAAAAGGGGAAGTATATACATGTCTATATTTAGTAACAACTAATTTAGGTACCTATATATTATATTATACATGTAGTAATATAATACGTGTGGACAATACAATAATTTCGCATTTCAGTTTAAATGAATGGTTGTGCAACGCAATGCATACTGCACGACAAATTAACCATCACACTCATAATGCATCATGTCAGCCCAGAACGAGTGCCAGTCTGTAATATGCAATTTAATTTGCAATTTTAAGTGACACATGACAAAATGTTCGTGTGTACGTTTTTCGGCAGTATAATTCCCATGTTAATTCAATCGAAATGTGTGGCTCGTCAACAGATTCAAGATTTTGTCAGTACTACACATGCAACTTCATATGTTATGCATACTTTCTGTTTGTACAAATGTACACATTACTATATAATACTACTACTACATGCATACAACGTTCACTTATACACAAATACATACATTATTACATTGTTGTTAAATTATTCCATCAAATTTGACTTGTCAAGTCAGGTAAACCCAGGTGTGCTCCTTTTAGTAAAAGTAAACTAACTGTATGCATGTAAAAGTGAACTGTATGGAAATAAGTATAATGCATTTCACGAGTGAACAAATAATATTGAAACCAATTAACAGTTTAGCAATTCAGACTGTGGTAGTATGTACTACAAGGACACAAACAAACATAAGATATACATAAATGGATAAGCCAAGCAACAAATAGTACATAAATGTCGTACATCGTACGTACTTTATATTATTGTCTAAAACACTTTTGTATGTGTATGCATGTATACGCAGAATGTATTTAGATGTGATTGTTATTGGTTGAACCACCTATAGAGGAGTATTAGGAGAGCACACACATAAAAAACTGCTTTGTGTATGTGTGAGCGTCAGTTATTTAGCTTACCCACATCCACATCTGAACTAACACAATGAAAGAAATGAATGGATGGACTTACCCTACTTTCAAGTCGGAGCCTCATGACACCCATATATTTCTGTTGTTTTCCCAGTGTAAATAAATCCAAATAACCGCAAAGGAACGAAATAAATGAAGAGAGATTGAGAAGTTCTCAATCTAACTGAACAACTTAACTGAATTCACAAAACACAAACAAAGACAAACAATTCAACGTAAGAACAAAATAAAATAAAATGACAGATGTTGATGACGAGGATTGTGTGGAATGGTCGTGGTGGAAGAAACTCAGGAGATTTAGTGTAGGGCAGCAGGAGTATTATTTATCTTTCTCTTCAAATGAGATTTCCTAAGAGGGCTCCGTTGAAAACTAATTGTTGCCAATAATCTCATTGTATGTATTGTTTCTTGGTGCACGTTTTCTTGTCGATATTCCGGGTCAGCGATTAAACGATAGTGATACAAGATATATACAGTACCATTTATCTTCTTTTCACGAATGCTAATGCACTGTCCCTCGTATATGAATAGCACAAGTCAACTTTAAACTTATAACTTCTTAGTACAGACTTTTCATTAAATTGGCTGAGGAACGAATCACATCCAACTAAATCAGATTGTACTGTTAGCATGTAATAATAATTATACGTTTCTCTCCACTTTACTTTCTAAGTGTAGAGCTTTAGCCCTCTTTGAAAATGCAATCCTTTTAAAACGCTGCACTAGTATGTAGTAGTCGTATTATATTACGAACAAGATTTCAGTTTCAATTGAAGTGTTAGCGTTTTTGTTGTGATCGGATGATACTTGCAATTAAGAGATTCCCATACAGTAGTAGTAGTACTAGAAGATGAATCTAACTGTGCTAACGGATCTCTTTTAGATTTACCTGCTAAACTCTACCATAGTATACTGTATATTATTAATCTGCAGAGTACTACACGAGAATGCAACTCTTCACCTTTCCTTATAATATTATGTACATTACATAGAAGGACTTGGCGAAGAGGACAGAAAAGTCTCTATCGTAGACACACACAAGCTTAGAATTTTCTTCTTAAAACTGTGATGGAAATGCACAGGAGAAACAGACGACACAGTGGACGCAGTCACATCACATCATTTTCCTTAATGCTCCTTCACTCTGCTGTCAACTAAGAACGAGTATATAACTGTTAAAGCCAACAGTTGATTATTAAGGGAATTGATTGTTATTTATGGGAAGTGATCTTTATGTTTGGCTAGGTATTTCAAGACAGCCTTGTATGGAAAGATGAATTTTTCTTTAATGTTTCTAAAGCTAAGCTTTTAGCTGTATGCTTTATTGTCGCTAAGGAAAGGTGGACACAGTATGTGGTAGTCTTACTCACTCACAATAATAAACAGCTATGCCAATAATACAATGGCAAGGATACCGCGACAGACGATTGCTGGTGACTTCACTGTCTGTGTGATTTGATAAATACTACACACTCTCTGTGTACTGTTTCTATACACTTTCTGTATCTTCAACGTTGTACTTGTAGCTCGCACAATGGAAACCCATGCAAACTTTACACACACACTTAAGATTTCAGAAACGAAACGTATTCCTCCGTGAAGTTGACTGTGCAACGGCCAAAGCTCTACTGAACCTACAGATGCAAGAGCCGCTGGCTTCCCTCCATCCCTTTTCTCATTCTATACAGCTACCTCTACTTCTACTACAGCAACACAATCATCATATACCATGTACTACGTATGGCATACACAACACAGTGAAACTTCAACAGGCCGTCTGTCTATCCTGTCCTGTATGTGTATTTTGTACAGAGGTATATAACAACATAACCAAACACTCTTCATATCATAACATAACAGTCCTTCTAAAGTACTTGCACTACCTTTAATTCTCAAACTATATGTAAGTACTTCTTCTTATGTGCAAGTACATAATATAAACCTTTTCAACTACTTACTATAATATATTCCTTATTAGGATACTCGAAAAATATTTTCTATCACATATACTTACGTCTGTTTATTGCACTATTGCACACTTTACTTACAATTTACTCTCCTCATTTTCGTTTCCGCACAATTCTCACGCAATCTTATCTATATGTGGACACGACCACATCACTTATCCATATCCTATCATTCAAGTCCATGTTCAAGTCACCTAAAGAAAAAATCCTCTCTTCGTGTGTCTATCTGGATTTTTATACTTTCAACTTACAGATAACTCGCACAAAGTAAACACGTAGTATAAATAAACTAGACACACACACACAGAGACAAGGCTCAATGATTCAACATGCGATATGGTTCAGGGGAATGTAAATATAGTTAAATATTAAAGTGTTTTAGTATTAGAGGGACGCAGGGGAGTTTGCAAGCAAACGGTTGAATTTAAATTCAATAAGGTTTTTACCACTTTTATACTTTCGGTAATCCATATTCCATATAAATTCTGTGATACTAACTATATTTGGACATGGCAGCGTTTGGGTGAGAGGTAAAAAATGAACTGCTTTGTTTAAAGCTAACGAATAGCTTAAATATCACTCCTATCTGTTAAAGCAAGTTGCATACATTCACTTAATAAAAAATTCTTATGTTGAAGGGAGAGACCCATAAAGACTGCGTAGCCCGTTCTCTCTCTCTCTCTTGTGTGTTATGGTAAGTAAATATTTAGCCAAGCACAATAACAATATTATGGCATACATACTTAAACTTCATATTGCCGGCATTTCGGAATATGATACTGTTAGACATATTTTCACGGTGCTAGAATGAATAAAATGCTCAAACATTCCACACGATACCTTACTATTCCCCTAAAATGATATAGAAAAATATGATAAAATGGCAGTATTTGGAATACTACTTGGAATGCTCAGGCCTAAAACTTGAAGCAGTGTGTAATTATTATAGTTGCTCACTCACGAAAGGAATGAGCTGATGTCAAAATATTTATCCTATATAATTTCTCTTTAAGGCATGAATAAATGCCTCGACATACGTTTTGCCTTACTGCTACGGTATTTAAAAGCCCACTACACATAAGTCGCCGTCGAGGTGTGCAATATATAATCTGAGTCAAAGCTAATGTAAGTAACGAATATTATGTACATTGCTGACTTATTGTTAGCGTGATGCGATTACAGCACACAAAGCTACATTTCGTATATCTTATCATGTCTTTCGTCTTTCAGCACCATACCAGGGCTTGACATAACAAACGCTATAAATTGACAGCACCCAAAACAACGTTGAAAGTACATCGACTTTAGTCTCTTCATGAAATTGAAAGGCTTAAGCTTCAATTTTCGTTTTACTCGTACATGGTTGGTGCTACGTTCGGGGAATGGAATTATTTTAGTGCGGCAATGTACGTACAGCGAGTACAATATCCTTATTTCGCATTTTTACAACCACGGGAGTTTACATGTAAATAGATGGATATTGGCATTTCTGTAGGGAATCTTAAAATCACACTTTAATTTCGGTCTGCATTTACAACTCACATTCCAAATCGTATTCATTTTAAAGGGCAATGAACAGAATACTCGACAGAGGTTTGTTTTTAAGTGTGTGTCAACGTATTCTTATTGTTAGTAGTCTGTATACGTATTGCATTCATAGTATGCATCTTTTAAAGAAAAACTAATTGTATAAGTACGGTTAATGCATCGCATACGCGTTCATGTTATACTATCTGTACATTCGAGCATTTATGTAAGTCCATATAATAATTGTGCATGTGTGCCCGTAGTAGCAATGTTTATCTGTGTCTCTCACATTACCTAGTACATGTTGTACATGAAACTACGCTAATAGTACATATACGTGGACGTGCACATATCCATAAGTTCTTATTGTTTGCTTTGGTTTAGATTGAAAACTGACAGAGTCTGGTTGGGTGTAGCGAAGCAAAGAGAACATTTCTGCTAGCCAGATGCTCGCACTTACACTGAACACTTTTATAAAACGAATAAAAAATCATATGTGCTTTAACTGTACAGTGAAAACTGAATACATCCAATCCACTCGTCTCCTCTTCTCTCCATACGTTCATCGTTGACATAACACTTTTCTATACATTGTTGAAATGCAATACAACGCAAGAAGTGCATATTACTTTATAGAAGAGCGAGAGCGTACGAGCAACGTACGAAAGAGTGAATGGGTTTACAGTAAAAGTAAAGATAAGGATGAGGAAGGAATAAAGCATTCAATTTCAATATCCTCAACTCATGAACACACATTACTACGTATATTTTATTTACACCCATACACAGAATGAAATTGAAGAGAGTAAAGTAAACTTCGTTCTCGGTTTACCATTCACAATCATCGCATCTCACAATCACCATCAACATCTCACAACCCTCGCCAAATCCTATCGACAGAACATCAGCTTTTATTGTTAAACTCGCAGGATTTGTCTATTACTATTTAGATTTCCTGCATCTCAATTCTGAATGCTGTAGACGTAGTAGGTATGATAGTAAACGGTAGTTGTGTTGTAGCTCACAATGCCTTCCTACGAAATAGGACGTAACAGAATACTTTTATTCTTAGAGGTTCCTCGTTACCACCAGCACCATAACATGTTACATAGAAATCTGCAGCAATAATGATGATAATTCTGTGGTAAAGAGTAGTATTCGAAAGTGAATATCAGTTGCCCATTAAATTTTAACGAACAACTAAACAATAAAAATAATACGTATGTACAAAAGTCCAAAAAGGTATATTGTGTGTGTGTAAAAGAGTGTGAATTGTGAATATATTATTTTTTTCTATCTGCATGCAATAGTAGCAGTTTCGGGGTAAAGAAGGTATACGGTGTAGTAAAAGTAGGCTGTTATCGAGTAGGATTAGGTTTACGTGCGTTGATGCTGTCGCTGACTTTGTCGCAACGGATGAAACACAGGACACATCTGCATCTCTGTGTAATTTTTCTACTGCTGCTGCTGCAGTTTGATCTATAGTGAATGCACAATAGAAACTCTCGTACAATTAATACAAGGCTTGATTCAGATGTTACTGCCATTTGCACAATACACAATTCCTATATACATACCTGGCCTGGCATGGTACAGATTAAACGCATATCTGATGCGTTATGATGATGGTCTCGTCTATGTGTGTGTTTTGTGCGGGACAGATAGTTGAACGAGTCTGTGCAGGGGGAAATGTGCATAATAAACGCATCTGTATGGATGGCTCATAGTTCTCTGTGGTCAGATGGACATGGAAACTGAAATTATTACACTTCATGAAATATGACTGAGGCTTATTGGAACTAAAGCCACCCTTTTCCTCATATTTAATAAATAGATAACTGATGAAAGTTATACTAATGCACGTAGTATATAGTAGATAGTGGAATGGTGTGCCTCAATGAGACTCGTGAGTATTTCGTTATAAACGACAATAAAGGTGTGTATTAGCGTTTTTACGAGTGTTTAAATGGAGTTATGTTCCACCCAGTGGGCTCAGCATGAGTTTTCTGCCTGAGTTAACTGAGTTTCCAAGTTGTTTATTGAGAATGGCTTTTATTACTATTTTGCATTAGTAACGGGTGCTGATAACTGCCTTTACAAATTACAATGGCACTACTACTGCTATGCTGATGATACTTGCCATAAAGATGAATAAGCATTTATGATAGACGTAAAGATAAGGAAACCAATAATATTAATTCAAATGAATGACGACCTTCCTAACTCTCTACTCTGACAAATAAACGGACACAGAATTAGATGACCGTGAGGGTTAAGCCGGCATAAAACCAACTGACGTTATGCGAGCATAAAGAGAGCGAAAGCAATCATTCCAAATGAAAAGCTAACATGCTCGTTGTAGACAAAGATGCAGTCTTCCTCATTGATAAGTTTACTTTATGCTGCTTATGTATGTGTACTTAATCCTACGACGCATATTTGTCAAAGTGCATTTAGGCCAATTTGATTAATAATTACAAATAAGCCAAGTTCAGGAAAATTTAAACAACAATGGACACATAAATTGAATTTACTTGCAAGAAACCCCTTATTAATTGTTCACAGTTAGTTACTACTATACGAGTTATTAAGAACAAGCAACTTCAATTGGGTTTCGTATTGCATAATTTCACGATAGAAAACTAATATAAGATAAATTATGTAAGTGCTAAGCAAACCGTAAACTTTGTTACTTGTATAGGTTAGAGGTTAGTACGAAGAATCGCGTAATTGAATGTCAGTAGGTATAGAACTTCGAAGAAAGTAAAAGCCTTAGCCCGGGCAGGGATCCTCCATATGCGAAGTACTGAAGTTTTGCAGGAACTATGTTTGAAGTGATTTAATGCGAAGGAAATGACATTTGAGCATATTCAGAACTATCAACAATTATTTTTGGTTGACGCAGGTTAAGCAGGAAATTGTTATACCAAGTCCTAAAGGAAAGTGCACAATAACTGCGTTTGACAATGGAAATTATGTTTTATCTTAAAACCAACACTGTAGGCGTAATGTAATCCCAGCAGTAGAAAGTGGTAACCCATTGCTTACTTTACATGAGTGTCGGCTTCGTAAGTTCTCACACCATATCTACCACATAACGCAAATGTCAGCATTTCTTAGAATTGTTTTTGCAAACATGAAGTTACCGTTTGGGGCGACAATTGTGTTTAATAAGGATATTTTCTTGAAGCTAATTACAATTAATAATTAATAGACAATTATAATGCATAATAATAAGCTTGAAAATCTTGTGTCTGTAGATGTAGGTAGGTTATAAACACAAAACAAGTATTTAACACTACCAGTCACCTGCTTGATCTTGCCTTTTAACCAACCTTGGATTTCTTGCGGATTTAATCGAAATGCCGAAATCGTTATTGTTACTTGTCCCACGTTATTTCCTGCTTCGTTACAAATTAATTTAATCTCATAATTACACAGATACAGAGATCTTTTCTACGTCTATGGTAAAAATAAAAACTGCAATTCAATGCTAGTATATTATTGATTTCGTTCGTTTCAGAGAATGTATTTTGCAATTACAAATGCGTTCTCAGCCTTACACATCCTTTACATACGTGTTATTGCATTGCTTGTTGACTTCAATCTTGGGGTCCTTAAACGCATCCGCTTATAAACGGATATCATAATTCCAGTCTGCTATCAAAGAGTCAATAAAACTGACTGAGGACTAAAATGAAAGTCAAACCGTCGGGTAGGAAGATACCGTCTCAACGTACCAAATTACAGTATTGAACCAAAAAGTTGGGTAAACTTGTAAGAAAATGCTGTGGGAATTGGAGGTTATGAAATCGCCTCGACTGAATTCAACGAAGTAACTTCGCAACAAAGGCGGCTCTGAAAATATCCAGAGGCCCAAACGTCTGCAAAGTTTTATGCACAACTTTTTTGCCAATTCAGACAACCCTTTGTCACAAGTCAGAGTCTTTCCCTGAGAATCAAAATTAAAAAGACTCATGTCCTACTGCTTTAACCGGATCTATATAGTGGCAGTGTAAGTCAAGAAAGATACTAGCAGCACGGGAGAAATAAGTGTTTTGTGTTTAGTTAAATTGCCCATAGGTTGAACAGAAAATGACGTTAGTTGCACATGTAGTTAGTTGCTTTTAAATGAGTCAAGTTTTGCACAATTTTTGTGTTTTCTTGACTGGAAGTAATATGAACTCTCTTACTCATGGTTTACCATGAAATTAAGTATCTACCTTTTACAAGAGGTATATACGACTAAGAAATACTATAGGATTGCTAAAAATCAGATGGTGGTTCCTAGGTAAAAAGTGAGGTATGTTGGTTGAATGCAGGTTAGCATGTAAAACTTTTTCCTTCGTATAGTTTACCTAACCTAGGTAACTTTAGAACATATGCAAACTATCAGAATAAAGTTGCTTGAAGGAAATTGAAATCCTGCCCTCATACAGAGTTCAAAATAAGAAAAAGTAATTTAAAAACATAAGTGAATATTTTCGGTTAAATCTAGCATGGCAAAACCTTTGTATGCGTACGAACAGGGATTTCTGGTTAAGGCAGGAAAACTTGGCTTCAAGAACCGTTTGCGGTTTTTTGACAAATTATAGTGGATCAGACACAGAGGTCAAGGTAAAGTTTCAAGGTGAAGAATTTGAGGATTATACAACTTGTTCTTATAAAACTGAATTGCCATATATCTAAAAGTGTTATAATTTCTTAATCCATTTTATATGTAGGTACTACTTATAGCTACCTATATAGGTAGCATTAATGCTAATCGTTTTATAGTATAAGTAATTTTATAATAAAAGCTGACTATTGCCTTTTCAAAAGGATGTTTTCCATTTCTAGGGAAGTACTATTAAGTTTTTGAAAGAGACTAGACATTCATATAACCATACAGACTGTATTCAATAGAATTATCAACACAATCATAATGATGACGTTTGTCTAGTCTAACTTAATGTCTTAAAGGGAAATACAACTTATTCCAGAAGCTTCCTCACACAGCTCCTCGTTTTATGATAATCCAGTGTAAATATGGATTATCATTAGTGAAAGATGAAAAGGGTAGACATCTGAAGACGGCGGTTGCTTTTTCAATTACAGACAGAGACGTGTCTTCTCTGCAGATTAAGTTTTTCACGGGAAAAACTTCAAAAGCACGACATGTTCAAAAGTCATACTACCATTCTGGCATTTGAGGTATAATAATGTCTTAAGTCTTCAATCTTACTTTATAATAACATTATAAAGTTACACACATCATACTTCTGTCTGTGTGTATATAGAAGAAAGTGTTTGAGTCAGTTTTAATGCTCTTTGGACTACTGGTGGCAGTGACATAGTAAATGTCCTCCTGATGCAATGCTCTGCCTCTGCCAGCCGTTCAGTTGGTTTTGGTTCGGTGGTGTCAGCAATATGCTATAGTCAGCATGCCACAACCACTTTAAGCCTTCGTTGATCCACGCACTGTCAGGCTGTGCTCCTTACTGCTGGGAACGGAAGTGATCCTTTTAGTCCGTGGGAAAAATACACGGGCTGTTAAACTGTGATGATGTTCTCTTATAGCTTTACGCATCACTTTATAACACCAGATATAACTTACTTATAATATTATACCTATATGCAACTATCGTACTTACCTATACGGTTGGTGAGCACGATAAACATGTTTCCGAAAAACAAATGAACCACCAATTATCTTTCACACCTGCTACGCAGCCATGTCTTAAATCATCCGTCTGTATAATGCACGTAAGTGTGTCTATTTGAATTCGTCGAGTTCTTTGCGTTATACTTGAATAACGATTCAAGGCTTTTTCTTTCAAGAGCGAGAGACTTACGACTCTCTGACTGAGATGTAATGGAGTTTCAACCCTTTGTGAATGCAATGAAAAATTTACTTCATTTGAATAAGATATAAAAAAGCTTTGCATAATATATTTCAGAGATTTAGGATTGTTTGACTTCATTTTACATACTGAATACATACACGGACAAAGAAAACCATTGAGTAGGTACTCGAATCGAATTTGTGGTTCGCATAATATTTTCTACTACGTACCTTATCTATGCATTATCAAATCAGAAATCACCCAAGTGCAAAGTGCAGAGTAGGTTTGTAATAACGTACATAATAATTGATAATATTGAATTTTAGTCGTAGTAACTGAAATTACTAGTTTTCTGAGGAAAAGCATCATCAATCATGGTATGTTTTGAGACTTCCGAAATATAAAGCCCTGGAGAGTTATTCCATACGCCATAGTTACCTCCAATAATGATAGCTGTGTGAAAGGGTTGACTAAATACGTGTATAAATTATCCTGTACATATACAGACTACCTACATGTATACAATGTACACTCACTAAACCAACACTCTTCTGGTTTGATACAGAGGAGTTGCATCATAATGTGTTTGTAACCTGTAGCACCTAAACGTGGTATTTATTGTCTGGATATTACAGAGGGTGAATACTCCTATTTTGTTCACTATAATTCCGCGATTTTGAAACCCGGGAATGATTAGGCGGGTAAGGGGTTTTTGTCATT